>MJUU01056543.1:161543-171847 GCA_002080025.1 Modiolus philippinarum
TAAAAATGTCAGGGATTTTGAATATCTTATTAGGGATTTTACAAAGTCACTGGTTTAAAAGAAATGCTGTATTTTGCAGGAAAGATGTAAAAAACAAAAGTAATATTTGTAATAGATATAGTGGGTCTCTTATCATATTCGAGCGTTGTTAACCTGATGTAGTCGAAGATGCTATGTGATCAACTTTTTACAAACTTATCTTAGTTCTTAAAATTAAATTGTCACCATGAATAAAAACTTACAAACTGTATGGATAAAAAAGCTGTAGTTAAATCATGTATTATATACAGTTTTAATGCCAAAACCTGCAAATTTCACTGATAGTAGAAATTTCTACGATGTAAATAGGCATACAAAACTGTGTTATTTATAAACTTCAAGATCTTACACCAAAGTATTCACACGCTAAGATATTCCTATATATTTCATGTAAGACTAATTTATTTTGAAAAAAATGTTTTAGAGCCATTTCTTAACCAATTTCAATGAAATTTGCACCATTTAACTCGGAGTTAAGTTCGTTCTTTTGTCATGGTCTTCTTAGCTGTAGTTTTAAAGAATACATGATTTTGAGTAATTCAAAATTAAGGTTCATATTAGTAAAATTTTGATGTCAAAATTGTACTTTCTTGAAATTTCAGACAAAGAAAAACCAAATATTTCATAGGTGCAGAGGAGATTCATACAAGTTTCACTGCATTTATACCTTACAATATTGTAATTTTAGCTTTCAAGATGACATTTACTCAAAAGTATCAGCACATTTTTATAATTTCCCTAAATCAGAATCCCTTAGTGAAGGGAGTACGAGTCTCAGATTTCAGAAGCATTCTATATCCTCGGGTTTTATCCATTCAAATAGTGCTAAAATTTTTTGCACATGGATCACATTTTCTTGGTTATATGTCACTTTAAAATACATAAAATAGACTGTGTATAAAATTTAATCAACTTCCAATTATAATTTCATATATTTAAAGGCCTATAAACATACTATGCAAATCAAAGGAAAACTCTAGAGAGATCTGTTTGCCGCCAAAATTTTGACGTCTAATATCTCAAAAATTCCTACATGGATTTTCAAAATTTTTTGCTCAAGTTGTTCCATTAGATGTGCTCTTCAAGACAAAAGGTCAGAATTTAAATTCTGATTACAAAATTTTTGAGACTCGTACTCCCTTAAGCGGCATTGCATGATTTTTCTTTTTAGATAACTGATTTATCTGTTACAGACTTGTTTCCCGTACGGCCATTATAAAAAATTCTTATAAAAGAAAGTAAATTCACAGTGACTTCGGCATCTAGTTATTTGTTACCACTGGGTCGATGACACTGCTGGTGGACTGTTAGTCCCCGACGGTATTCACCAGCCCAGTAGTCAGTACTTCGGTGCTGACCCGAAAGCCGATTATATTTGGAACCTTACAATATCTAAATTTTGGTGAATTTTGTTTAAAACTAAGGAGTATCTCCCTCATGCAAANAACCAAGTGGCAAAACTTTCACTGAATCGAAGTCAAGAATTACAACCCATGCCTACATTCTATTTTCTTAAAACACTACACAGTGTGTACATATCAAACAAAAAAGGCTACAATTGTATACAATTTACTTTTAACGACTGCAGAACCGTTTTAGAATGTAAGCTTGGGGTGTAAACTTTGACTTCTGTTCAGTTAAACTTTTGCCACTTGGTTGACCGTAGCAATATGAATGCACTTTTACTTGTTTTTGTATTTTTCTTGAATTTTCTCGAAGTAAATCTTAATTATTAATCAAAACGTTGTAATTAAAAGAAATATTTTGAACTATTATTCCTGTGGCTCTTAATAGGACTTGTAAATACGAATAAAAAAGTACCAGGAATGGGCTAAATGTAATTATTTAATGGTGTGAATAAATCGATAATCTGAATTTTTTGGAGATAAAATTATCCTTTTGCACCGAATATTCATTGATTCATTGACTTCGGGCATCAATTTGTTTTCGTTGGAGTACCTTCAGATACAAGGACATGTATTCAAAATAGTAAAAAAAAAAAAAACTATTTAACTTACCGGTTATTTCACTTGGTCAATACTGGGTCAATAAGAAATGTCATCTTAACATTTATATAGACATTAACTAAGCACATAGTAACGATTTGATTTTTTCAGAATTACAGAAATGTCATAGAAATTAAAGATCTGACTCACGTTGCAGCTATTTCTATAAATCGTTGTATGCCGGTTTGAGCGATTAAGAGGATTATTGAAAAGATATCTCGGCCATCTCGTATTTCATCATCAAATTTGAAACTTCATGAATAGCAGATTTTATTATTATTATTATTATTATCAAGTATTTACATAACTTGACAGGAATGCATAAAATTTTTCCAATTTTTACAAATTTAAATTCTGTATACGCCAGAAAATGACGACCATGATACTGGTTATGGAGAAATAAAAAGCTGTATCTGTGTTCTCCATCTTTAGTGCAAAACATTAATGTATTAGGTCTGAAATCATTGTGTGGCAGGGTTGTATAAAGAGTAGAAAATTCAAAAGTTTAATGTTGTGGCAATGGCTAAGACTGGTTGAAGGTAGCTCTTCAAGGAGATCTTCGGAATTTTTAACAATCCACATTCTATTCACGCTATTCATGGAGTAAGCTTTATCGTAGTAATTTTAAGGCCATCTCTGATTGCGGTCACCAAAGTAGTGAAAGAGGTTTAGTGGGTGATGCATAGGGACGACCCCGCAGTGAATCTCTGTTTGTATCTATACTTAAAAGTTTTGGTACCCAGTAGATGTGATGGGGTTTATTGTTTTCATAATTTGATTTGATGTCTAAGAATGCTTACGCTGAAGTTTGATTTTAACAACACTTCTATTGTTGTTCCATAATCTTATAAGAATAAACATGGATTTTTCGTTTGCAGTTGTGAAATACGTAAAAACAGAGAAACAAATTGGAAAAAATTATATAAATCAAAACAATTCCCCCCCCCCAAAAAAAAACAAAAAACAAAACAAAACAAAACAAAGCAAATAACAAAAAACAAAAAAACAAAAAAACAAAAACAAAAAAAGGGAAAAAAAGAAAAAAAAAACAACAAAAACAAAACAAGGGAAAAAAAACCAAAATAAAACAAAAACAACAAACAAAACATTGTTAACACAATAACAATTTTACTCTTAGAGGAGTTTTTTGTTCGTCATTTGAGATGCAACTTAAAGATGTACAACAGTTCGAAATTATGAGGGGAAATTACGAAATAAAAAACACTCAGTGGTACTTTCTTCTCATCTTTGCCAAATCTACCCGCAACAGGAGCTCGAAAGTAAAGAGGAAAGTAAAAAATGAAAAAAAAATCTACAGATAAAAGACAACTTAGAAAAAATTTATGAATATTAAAATAATTTTACAGAATTTCATCTCAGAATTACAGTGCTTTATTTCTAATAATTTGAGACATCGAATGTCTTTGCGTGGCACATTAGATTTTGTTTAATTATTTTCTCCTTCAACCCGTTCTGAAACCCACTTTTCGTTGAAAATGGGACATTTTGGGAGTACAAACTTTTTCCAAAAATGTAATTTCCAATGCACACCATGTACAAGAATGATTTAAGTGATACTTTCAGTGATTTTAAAGGACCCTTAAATATCTCAGGCATTCTTAATAAAAAAATATACCATTTTATGACAAAGAGTTTATAATACTCTAACTTCAATACACAAAGTAGAAGAATTATAATGTCACGAAAACTATCATGATGATAAGTATCAAAATATTTAAATACTATTTTGCTTATCCGTTTCACATCGTGATAGATTACAAGAAACAATACACCTATTTACTTTCGAGTTTCAAATATCTGCTAAGTCGTTAGTATTTACTTAGTTTTTTGGTATAAATTACAAGATGACTTGCAACCATACAAAAGGAAAAGTTACAGTGACCGAACCAAATTTAATGACTGGTAAGTTGTTTTTATTTGAGTGTGGTACTTCAAAGAAAAATTTGAATGTTCGAATTGAATGAATATAACGGTGAAAAAAAAGATAGTTATCTGCTTCAAAAAGAAATCTCCAACAATTTCAGTCAAAGGATAATTAACACTACTAGATAATTACTTTTTGTACACTTCCGGTAACATTATTATTCGCTTCAACTCAGAAATACGTATATTTCTTTATATGTCACAAACTTCCCAAAATAAGTGAAATGTCAGGATTATAGAAATTTGCCATACTAACAACTTTGAAGAAAATTATTGTATTTTTGTTAAGTCTTTTCGTTATTTATCCCCATGATTTGTAATAAATTATGTGGTATTATAAGCCTTTTCGAAAAATCATTTGGTCCACTTTTCGGTTTCGGCATTTAAATACAATGAAACAGTCCCGGTTATCAACCCAACACGACAAGTGTTGTTAATCATGAACACAGTTCATAACACTGATCATATTTAGATTACAAGGATACTGTTAACTGTGACACGGCATTAACTTCGTTATTATTAGAATGTATTCTGGGTTTAAGTTTTTTATTGTTAGCAAACAGTACGAGTGATAACCGGAAGGGGATAGTGTTTGTACCTCCATTTGCTGGGAGAGTTCCAATTCAGGAAAAGATAACAACACTTTTTGAAAAGAGCTATACTTTTGTGTTATATTTGATATGTAAGAGAATCACGTTAACGTTGTACTTATATTGGACTTGCTATGTGCCTGTGTCAACAATGATGGGTTTATCCGGTTTTATTGCATGCCACATATCCCCTTCCATTGCGTAAGGGTCTGGTAGCAACTCAACAGCAATTGCTACTGATAGGTCGTAGACAGTTAAAAGAAATTATCATCCAAGTACAAGGTAAAAAAAAAGAATCCTGATCGAAACTTCAATTTTGCTCACAATGGACTGATATATATTAAAGAAGTTTGTAAATGATCGTATGAGACGGGATTTTATAAAAACTCAACATTATCGTTAGAAAATATCTTGTATTCCTTTTATTGTCTTTCAGTTTCCTTACCTGATTTCTGCTCCCTCTTAGATCATTTTGGTTTAATTTTCTACATCGGATTTTACATATGTTTTGGTTTATGGTTTTTAAAATAATTTATATTAATATGCACTGAAGATACATGTACATAATTTGCAGCAAATCTATCTGCAGAATTAAAAAGTTTCGTCATTGTAATATATATGTTTACGGTGAATTTTTAAAATCAGTGATTTTGTAAAATTCCTAAAATAATTGATAGTTTTGTAAAACCACTTACCATTTTAGTGATTTTATGAAATTATTAAAAATGTCAGGGATTTTGAATATCTTATTAAGGACTTTACAAAGTCACTGGTTTAAAAGAAATGCTGTATTTTGCAGGAAAGATGTAAAAAACAAATGTAATATTTGTAATAGATATAGTGGGTCTCTTATCGTATTCGAGCGTTGTTTCAATAATGAAATTAACCTGATGTAGTCGAAGATGCTATGTGATCAACTTTTTACAAACTTATCTTAGTTGTTAAAATTAAATTGTCACCATGAATAAAAACTTACAAACTGTATGGATAAAAAAGCTGTAGTTAAATCATGTATTATATACAGTTTTAATGCCAAAACCTGCAAATTTCGCTGATAGTAGATATTTCTACGATGTAAATAGGCATACAAAACTGAGTTAATTATAAACTTCAAGATCTTACACCAAAGTATTCATACGCTAAGATATTCCTATATATTTCAAGTAAGACTAAATTATTTTGAAAAAAATGTTTTAGAGCCATTTCTTAACCCATTTCAATGAAATTTGCACCATTAAACTCGGAGTTAAGTTCGTTCTTTTGTCATGGTCTTCTTACCTGTAGTTTCAAAGAATACATGATTTTGAGTAATTCAAAATTAAGGTTCATATTAGTAAAACTTTGATGTCAAAATTATACTTTCGTGAAATTTCAGACAAAGAAAAACCAAATATTTCATAGGTGCAGAGGAGATTCATACGTCAAGTTTGACTGCATTTTTACCTTACAATGTTGTAATTTTAGCTTTCAAGAGTATAAAATTTTATGAAATTTACTCAAAAGTATTCTAATTGTATCTGCACATTTTTATAATTTCCCTAAATCAGAATCCCTAAAATAAGCGGGATTGCATGATTTTTCTTCTTAGATAACTGATTTATCTGTTACAGTTATTTGTTTCCCGTACGGCCATTATAAAAAATTCTTATAAAAGAAAATAAATTCACAGGACTTCGACATTTAGTTATTTGTTACCACTGATCGATGCCACTGCTGGTGGACTGTTAGTCCCCGAGGGTATTCACCAGCCCAGTAGTCAGTACTTCGGTGCTGACCCGAAAGCCGATTATATTTGGAACCTTACAATATCTAAATTTTGGTGAATTTTGTTTAAAACTAAGGAGTATCTCCCTCATGCAAAGCTCTGTCCTTAGCTGATTTTGGCTTTACATTTAGATCATATTGGTTATTTTTTCTCTCTCAGTTTTCAAATATGTTTAAGTTTCTGTTCTTCCAAACGTTTAGATTTTATCTGCACTGAAGAGACATAAGTTGTCGAAATGCGCATATGCAGAAAGTAAATTCACAGTGACTTCGGTATTTAGTTATTTATATAGATTTGGGTACCCATCAACCGGTTTAATCCAACCCTCAACGTTGCTTGTACTGGTACCAAGCCGAGCTGTCCCAAGCTCCTATTGTTATTTACGTAGGTGTTATGTTTTTTAGTGCAGTCTTCTTGTGGACTGTGGTCTGTGATTATTGCAATTTTCAGCTTTTTTAGGTCTTTCCTCTTGTTTCGCCTTCGACGAATGTCAGGAAGGCGAGGCATAGCGATCATTGATTCTGTCATCGGCGTCGGCATCGTTAACATTTGGTTAATCCAAATGTTAAACTCTTTTTGAACTTCTATCACTTTCTCTAATCATATTTCATATCAATGAAATTTTGAAAAAAAAATATTCAGTACAACTTGAAAATTGTATCCAGAGTTTATCTTTTGAAAAAATAATTTAAAGTTCTCCATTAGTTAGGATTTTTTAATGAAATGTTTTGTTTGCACCATATCTCAGCACCTACATGCCATAGACGGGTGATTACATCTTTGGTACTTACCAACATCACTGTGTCCAATCGGGTGTGGCAATGGTTGTGTTATCTACATGTGCTTCCTGTTTTTAAGAAATTAAAAAACATATGCAAATGATTTTTTTTTATTCCGAATTTAACACATATTAATGTATAAGAGAATTATTATATGAAAAAGAAAGGAATGGGGTAAATGTCAAGGAGACAACATCCCATATCCAGGTTAAAATGACCCAAAACAAAACATCTAGGGGTCACCATATGGTCTTCAACACAGTTAGGAACCTCACACCATATAGTAAGCCCTAAATGGCCCCGAAAAGGTAAAAAGTGAATAAATCAACGGAAACAAACCACATCCAATAACCCAAATATCAAGAAACTAAAATTTTATAAGAAGACAAGGACAAGCCAATGACCAACATATTCCTGACTTGGGACAGGCGCAAAAATTGCGGTGGGGTTAAACTCGATTTCTTATTTTTATTTATTTAATTGCAGACCATGTAATAACAGAGAAATAATATGAAAGTGTACATGTTTGGTAAAATGTAATCAATCAACAAATACCAAACAATTACACTTTCACTTTTGGTTTGAGGCTATTATTTTACTCCAGAATCTAAAAATGGTTTAATTTTACCATACATTCGATCTTCAAATAACCAATATGATTATTATAAATCAAAATATTTGGTATAGGTGTTTTTGAATTCTTTGTGATAACAGGAAGTAGATACCAAACAACCGTTGTCGTACTCAATTGGACACAGTGAACATCTATACCAGAATAATTTATGACACATCGACCTATATTTTCCGCTTCAATGACTTTGGCTAAATTTTCTATTTAGGTCTACATATTAACAATGTTTAAACAAAATTTAGGTTAAGGCTTTTTAATTTTGATGTAGAATTGTTGCATATATTCCATAGATGCACAATAAGCTTTCGGCATTGTATTTTGTTACCAACTTTTGTAAATTTCGAGAAAATGACGAAAACTAACACGTTTTGAAAATTTTGAATACAATCAAATATTCAGATTCAAATTCTTTATTTACACTCAGACACAAGTTATGTGTTACATGAGAACAAATACATACATTATACAGAATGACAGAGTAGACAAGAGTACAAAATATTACACAATACAAATATGATATGATCACATATAAATACAACATCTTTCAGCCGATGAATAGCTTGCAATTATCAAGTACCCAATAGAGTAAATAACTAAACAGAAAAACTACATAGTAAAATATTTGTAGTGATTAAAGAAAAGCATTCATTTTTCTTATAATACAGCAACATTACAGAGTAATTTTCTATTACAATATGTTAACATATGCTTAAATTTTTGGAAAGAAGGACTAGTTGTGTAATAATTCGGAATATACCGTTTTCCAATGTCTACTATTTTCCTATTTTTGCAAACAAACAGATAATGGTATTCATCTCCGATTTGTTCGGCATTGCATAAATGACACATTCTATTTTTAGCTGCTATATTATACCAACGTCCGGTTTCAACTGGTATTTTTAAGTTACATGTTCGTAGCTTTGAAATCCAAATTCTTAAATTTTCACTTAGTCTAATTAGATAATTTTCCAAACCAAAATTTGTTTTAAATAAGCCGTAAAATTTTCATCCTGAAGAGTTGTCAATGTCGCTAAACCACTTTTGAATAAACTGATCTTACAACGCTTGCTTAACTAGTGGTTTATATAAAGTAAATTCAATAAATTGTTGATTCAGAAATATATAACTGAGTCCACAATTATCGAAAATAAATTTGACATACGCGATCCATTTAAAACTACAAATATCATTGGTCTGTAGATGAAACATTAACTTAAAAAAATACTGCTAAGTTTATTCTGGTTTCTCATAATTCTATCAAAAAAGACAACATTCGTAACTGAATATCAATGCTAACTGGAAATATGCCCAATTCGCCGTAAACCATAACATTCGGTGTACTTTTCCTTAGACCTAAAATGCGTTTACTAAATTGCAGATGAACTCTTTCAATTACATCTGAATTTTCAAATCCCCAAACCCCGGAGCCATATAATAAAATAGGTTTTACTAGGGTGTCAGAGAGTTTATGTTATAAATCTATAGGTATATTTAGATTTCGTATATTAGTATAAACAGCAAAAAGCGCTTTTTGGGCTTATTCTGTTAGCTTTTTCTTTGCATCTACAAAAGAGCCATTATATTTCATTAATAAACCTAAATACATATACTGGTCTACGATTTCAAGTGATTGACCATTAATCTTAAACTCAAAGTTATGTCTTGCTTTCCGCTTACTAAAAATCATAACTTTAGTTTTTCCTGTGTTCACTGATATTCCAGCCATTTCTACATACAAACCATACTTCTGAAAACTAAGAATTAAAAAAAAAATTGTAATAATTTTGGTAAATTTCCTGAACTCTCAAAGATAAGCAGTTTTCCGGAATTCCTGTTTTTTTTTTAATTCCGTTTATGGCACTCGGTAGATGTCCTTGGTATTGGATTTGGCCTCCTATTTCGATATTTTTGGTAATGAGTATTTCTTTTTTGACTACTTTTGTATGATGGCTTTCCATATTATTTGATTCTATTGCTGTTGATGAGAGGTTTATCTTTGAAACACGTGTACAGCATAACGAATTTTACCGTTTTTATGCAACTTTAGTATTATGTTATTTTGAACCATTTGGCCGATGCTACTGCTGGTGGACCAGAGGTCCCCTAGGGTACTCAGCAGCATTATAGTCAGACTTGTCTGACATGAAAATTTTACCTTGTGTTTTACTGTTTTTATCAAAATCTAACTAACCACTTAAAAATTCTGAGGCTTCATTCCGTTTATGGCACTCGGTAGATGTCCTTGGTACTGGAATTGGCCTCCTATTTCGATATTTTTGGTAATGAGTACTTTTTTACTACTCTTGGATAATGGCTTTTCATATTATTTGATTCTAGTGCTGCTGATGAAAAGTTATTCCTTGAAACACGTGTACAACATAACAAAATTTTTTATGCAACTTTGGTATTTTTGTATTAATGGAATTTAGTCAAAAACAAAATTTTTAATGGTTGGATTTCATTAATTATTATTTCAATATTGGTTAATTTCCTGAAATTGCCAAAGACCATTTGTTTCTTGGAATTCTACTCAGCAACCACATATTTTTT
>MJUU01056543.1:172087-184583 GCA_002080025.1 Modiolus philippinarum
CCATTATATTTCATTAATAAACCTAAATACATATACTGGTCTACGATTTCAAGTGATTGACCATTAATCTTAAACTCGAAGTTATGTCTTGCTTTCCGCTTACTAAAAATCATAACTTTAGTTTTTCCTGTGTTCACTGATATTTCAGCCATTTCTACATACAAACCATACTTCTGAAAACTAAGAATTAAAAAAAAATTGTAATAATTTTGGTAAATTTCCTGAACTCTCAAAGATAAGCAGTTTTCCGGAATTCCTGTTTTTTTAATTCCGTGTATGGCACTCGGTATATGTCCTTGGTACTGGATTTGGCCTCCTATTTCGATATTTTTGGTAATGAGTACTTCTTTTTTGACTACTTTTGGATGATGGCTTTCCATATTATTTGATTCTATTGCTGTTGATGAGAGGTTTATCTTTGAAACACGTGTACAGCTTAACGAATTTTACCGTTTTTATGCAACTTTAGTATTATGGTATTTTGAACCATTTGGCCGATGCTACTGCTGGTGGACCAGAGGTCCCCTAGGGTACTCAGCAGCATTATAGTCAGACTTGTCTGACATGAAAATTTTACCTTGTGTTTTACTGTTTTTATCAAAATCTAACCACTTAAAAATTCTGAGGCTTCATTCCGTGTATGGCACTCGGTAGATGTCCTTGGTACTGGATTTGGCCTCCTATTTCGATATTTTTGGTAATGAGTACTTTTTTTACTACTCTTGGATAATGGCTTTTCATATTATTTGATTCTAGTGCTGCTGATGAAAAGTTATTCCTTGAAACACGTGTACAACATAACAAAATTTTTTATGCAACTTTGTTTTTTTTGTATTAATGGAATTCAGTCAAAAACAAAATTTTTAATGGTTGGATTTCATAAATTATTATTTCAATATTGGTTAATTTCCTGAAATTGCCATAGACCAGTTGTTTCTTGGAATTCTACTCAGCAACCACATATTTTTTAAATAAAGGCTAAATTAGAATAACAGAAGAGCGAGAAGGCGAAACACTAGGTTCCGCGGAACCTTTACTTATCATTTTCCTCTTTAGCAGGTTGGCAAATTCTATTTTTCATTTTAATTATTTACGTCAAAAATTCTGCACTTAAGTAATATATTAATGGGCAAAAAAAAAAACGAAAGCAAAAACATAAAAATACAACAACAAAAAAAAAAAAAAAAAAAAACCAAAAAAAAACGGAATAACAAATATGAAGGGGGTTGAAAAAATCGGCGATGATAAACTTGGATGTTCTATTATGGCCAAAATTGTGTCTTTTAGTGTAAGATGATCCATGTAATTAGACATATTTTTGAACTAGAAAGTTGAACCCCTTCTCCTCTATGTTGAAAACTAAGAATAATTTTGATTGTGTTGAAGGAGTTTTGAATCAAAATGCCCAATTTATTTCAAAACTTTGATATATGTGCCATATTGCATTGAAATATAAATTCTGTGAATATAAATTTTTTGCTTTGAAAAGTTTAAATGTAAATGCTTTTATCATCCTAACATAATGCGCATATGCAGAAAATAAATTCATAGTTACTTCGGTATTTAGTTATTTGTTATCACTGGGTCGATGCCTCTGCTGGTGGACTGTTAGTCCCCGAGGGTATTCACCAGCCCAGTAATCAGTACTTCTGTGCTGACCCGAAAGCCGATTTTATTTCGAACCTTGCAATATCTAAATTTTTGTAAATTTTGTTGAAAACAAAGGAGTATCTCCCTCATGCAAAGCTCTGTCCTTAGCTGATTTTGGCTTTACATTTAGATCATACTGGGTATTTGTTCTCTATCAGCTTTTTAACAAATTCAATCTTATGGTCTTCCAAATATTTTGATTTTATCTGCACTGAAGAGACATAAGTTGTGGAAATGCGCATATGCAGAAAATAAATTCACAGTTACTTCGGTAGTTAGTTATCTTTATGCTTTTTAAATGGATCTAACTTAATTTGTTTCATATTCTTGCACACATTTTTTTATGCATTGTATATTTTACACATTCCCTAAATATGACCAGGGATTCAGTAAAACAAAATTGAATTTTTAGTGATTTTGTTAAATTCCTGGTTTAAATTGGGGATCTTACAAACCCACTGACCAGTTAAGTGATTTTACAAATTTTCTGCATTTTCAGTGATTTTACAAAATTCCTAATTATACCTATTCACTGATATAAATATATATAATCAGACAGAATAATTTCTGCCAGAAATCAATTTCGTTGAATTCTTGGCCGTTTTTACGGTCATCTTTAAAATGGCAGCCATACCGTCACAAAAAAACAAAAACAAAAGAAAAAACCGCAAGAAGAAATAAAAAAGCGGACCAACTTCAATACGTTAACTTCATCTTTGTTCTAAGAGTTAATACATTCTATCAAAATATTTTTCCATAAAGCTGCTCAAAAATCATTGAGATACAGCGATGAAACTAATAATAAAGAAACAAAAACAGAAGAAAAAACATCATGTCGCCTTTTCTGCGTCTGGTCGACATTACTACTAAGCCTTAAGCCCAGTTTGACGCAGTGGTTTCATGTTTTTGAACTGTAAACATCTTTTGATGATTATTGCATTTTTGTTAATTTCTTATTGTTTTGAATTCTACATATTTGTTCAAAATAAAACCCAACATGAATTGATGCATCAATACAAAAGTAGATAGTAGAGGGAAGAAATATTTTTACTTGTGTTTGCAAATAGGATGGAAAATAACAATAATAAGGACAAAGCTTATCACAAAACAATTTTTAACATTTGAAGCAATTCTGATGGTACTGTATCATTTGCTATTCTGAAAATGTCGGGGTGGGTATTCACCTTTGGGGACTTTAAATTTGTATCATTCAATTCATCTTTTATGAGATATATATATATATATGTATATATAATATCGCGCATCTCAACCAAATAATATTCTTCAAGTCCCCTGTTAAACGCTAATGATGCTAATTTTGTTCATATTTCTCGTCAGGTGCCCACGACTTTGCTTATTTGTTTGGAAGCTGTTCACGCTAATCATTGATAAATAAGTTATCCTATTGCAAACTTTTTTGAAAATGAGAGGGACCTATTTTCAACTAGTAATCATATGCACAATTTGAACTGTAATCTGATACATTTGGTCATAAAGAGAAGGGGCTTTATTTGAGATAAAATCTCAAAATGTATCCTTCTTTCTTTTTGGATTTATGGAGAATTTCTGTAGAAAACAGAAGGAACAGGGGAAGTGATGAGCACAAAAATTAAAGTCCAAAAACATAGCAAAAAACGGCAACAGAAAAAACAAAATAAAACAAGGACGTGAGACAGCCACAAGGCACGAAAATAAAAAGACAACATTAAGAACTAAGGCACTCATAGTGTGAATTCCCATAAAAACCGGGATTGACATCAAGTTTTCCGGAAGGGTAAGCATGCCCTGTTGCGCTGGCGGCATCCGTCACAGTATCAGCGAGTCAATCTAGGGCTGAGTCAAAACCAGTTATATCAAATTCGGATAGACATGAAATTAAGCGGAAAATTTCCATTTTTCATTGGGACACAGACACGATATATCTTTCAATGATGTCATATTGACGGTCATAAAATTTCTGAAGGTATGAAAGTAACAAAGGCTGAACAATTCCCTGACTAAGCAGCTTTCGGGATGGTGTTGTTGCTCTTTTTAAAAAAAAATCATTGTATTTACTACATGCTCGACAGTAACGAGTCAACTATGAAATGTACATTCCATAGGCAGGAGAGGTAGGTATATTGCTGTGCAGAAAGGGAAAGTTAATAATTGGGAAGTTAGCATCATTACGTTTGTCATTTAACTAAGATTTCAAACGTCCATCTTCGTCAATGTATATGAAAAGATCTAAGTATGAAATTGAAGTAGGTGTATCCGTAGTCTCTTTACTGTCAAGCTCATTGGGGTAGAGCTGAAGTAAATATTCCTTGAATTTTGCAGTATTAAGAGAAAGTACATCGTCTTTGTAGCGAAAGCTGAAATTAAATGACTTTGCTAAATGTGTTTGTTTTTTTTTCTGTGTTAGCCTTGTAAAAACTAGATCTCATACGAGAACAGAAAGAGATCAGCTAAGAGTGGCGCTCTGTTGGATCTCATGGGAATTCCGACTGACTGTTGAAAAACGCGGTATCCACATTCAACACAAAAAAAATGTCTATTAAAAATTCCAACATCTTGATTTCGTCATTCTCACACTATGAGTGCCTTAGTTCTTAATGTTATCTTTTTATTTCCGTGCATTGTAGCTGTCTCACGTCCTTGTTTTGTCTTTGTTTTTATCTGTTACCGTTTCTGCCATGTCTTTGGACTTCGATTTTTGTAGTCATCGCTTCCCTTGTTCCTTCGGTATTCTACTGCCGTTGTCTCAGTGTACTCCTTGTTGGACTCGGTGTGGTTCTTTACAAAATTAGTTTTGTCTTTCCCTACCACTAAATAAGTGTATATGCGTTCTCTATTTTTAGTGCAAAAACATTGATGTATGAAATAAGATATTACTGTTTTCAATTTATTGTTTGGCAGGGTATTTTAAAGAGTATAAAAATCAAGTGTGTGTTTTTTATGGTAATGAATGAGACTGCTAGATAATAGCTGTTCAATCACTGTTTGTACGGAATCTTATGAAGTTAAGGGACCTTGTAGAGGTAAGGGAGCTGATTGTTTTCGTAAAAAATTGGAAAAAAAATGACTGGAACTTCACATTTTCCTGGAACCCAATCGGTACCACATTTATCGAAGGCTGAATCCGTCGATGAGGCATCCATCTTTGTTCTGAATTAAGGAACCAGCAAAGGGCTTGGAATCCCCTACAAAACAGACCCTTAAAGGTCTGTTTGATAATTCGATTGCTTTTCTCTATTAGCTCTGATAATATTTTCATGAGTGGTTTTTTGTCTATATTGGAATGCTGCAGATTATGCTGTACTCCTTGAAACACTTGAACAGCATAACAAAATTTAACTGTTTGTTATGCAACCTTGGAATATTTTTAGTATTTTGAAACTACTGAGTCGATGCCACACTACTGAGTCGATGCCACTGGTGATGGAACATGTTTTCTCGATGATATTCACCAGCCAAGTAGTAAGACTTGTCTGACATGAAGATTTTATCTTGCATTTAATAGAAATTTACAGTTTTTATCAAAATTTTAACCCCTTAAAAAATTAGATAACATTTTAAGTATGCCACTTGGACGATTTACTATGTAATAGATTTAGCTCCCTTTTCGATATTTTTGGTAATGAATACTTTGGACTGACATTTTGTTCTATATCAGTTTTAAACATCTTTTAGTTTATGGCGATTTTTTCTGCACTGAAGAGACATTAGCTGTTGAAAATGCGCATATTATTCACAGTAACTTAGGATGTTCTGACGGTGAACTTTTAGTCCTCCAGTGTATTTTAAGCCCAGTACTCAGTACTTCTGTGCTTTTCCGAACTTTTTTCTTTTTGGAAACTTACAATATCTAAATGTTTGTAAATTTTGTTAAAATCTAAGGAGTATCTCCCTTATGTAAAGCTAAGTCCTTAGCTGATTTTCGCTAAGATCATATTGGTTATATTCTGTATCAGTTTTTTTATATCTTCGAGTTTATGGTCTTCCAAACGATTAGATTTTATTTGCACTGAAGAGAAATAAGTTGTCCAAACTAGTATGTGCAGAAATAAAATTCACAGTAACTTTTGTATTTACTTATTTATTTGGAATTTATTTATTTAAATATAATTTCAAATGCTAATACAACGTCCAATTTCATTGGTCAACGTCAGTAACAACAAAGAACTTACTTTCTCGATAAACTTTTCTTGCCCATTAATACACTCCGACGTTAAATAGTGCAGTATATGGTGACGTCAAATTCAGTGAAAACATTATTTTGACTTCAAAGGATTGGAATTATAAGAAATGAAAATAATTTTGGGGGAGTTTATGGATGTGTAAACGAGGCCTTTCACTCACAAATTCTACATAAACTCCTTCGGACTTTATTTACTTTGTGAGTGAGTCGGCCGCGTTTACACATCGATAAACTCCTCCAAAATTATTCTTATTCCTATAATATCTTTCTATATAATCTAATTCTTATGCTGATGAAAGGTTACTCCTTGAAACATGTGTACGGAATTACAATATTCACCGTTTATAATGCAACTTTGTTTTGGTATTTAGGCATTTATTGACCAAATTTGAATCTACATCAGGTAATTAGTGATCAGAGCGAACTTCTCTTGCGAAATGTTGTTATTATTATAAATATGCACAATCATTTTCATCTTCAAGACAAACTTAATATATTTCTTCCATTTCTTTGCAGGTCGGAGACTCAGTATTTAAATATAAATTAATGACGTCTTTCACAGATCAAACAGAATATGGCATTGAATGAATTGAAACTCGCTAAATGGCGTAGTGATATGATAATGCAGCAATCTCTAGGTTCAAAGTTTATTCAATTCAGCTACTTCAATCCCAAAACATCACATTTTGAGGAAACAATTACGTATTTCATATACATCCAGCCTGTCTTGATTGCACTTCTTATTATATGGTTTTGTATGATTGTTCGTGTTTTATGGACGGAAGACTTTATGAAGAAGTTTGGCTTCATGGCTATTTATAGCATCATTGATATCTTTATTCTAATCGTACAAAACATATTTTTATCATATGCTTTCTTACAAGAAGCAAATTATATTCAATATGAGATGTGCTATGCGTATGAAATTGCCGTTGCTGTTGTCCCGAATGTTATGTTTACTTTCTCACAGTGGCTCAAGGTTGCACAGTGTTTCCAGAGATTTATAATTTTATACAAACCTATGACGTACCGTGAATATTTTAGTTTCAGAAATGTGTCGATTTTCTTAGTATTTTTGACACTTGTTTGTTGTTGTTTTGATGCATATAGTATATATTATATTGAGTTTGAAAAAGTAGTAACAATCGAGAAGGCCACAATGAAATCAATTGAAATTTGCCGTGAACCTTTCTTTTTTTACAGAGAATACTTGAATGAATATAAAACCTATTCACGAATTCATAAGATTTTAACTATAGTTATCTCATTTGCACTTCCTACTATATTTTTTGTTCCTTTAAGTGTTTATATGACAGTAAAAATAAGATGGCAGATGGAATTTCAACGGGAACATCAGATTGGACAAACTCTGACAGAGACTAATTCGGAGCGATTGATAAGAGTAGTAACTGCAGCGACCGTCATGTATGCTATTTTTACAGTAATTGGGTTCACGTGGTAGTCGTGCTTGAAATATTACATGAATTCGAAATAAGTCAGTCGATTATAGGGAAAATCGCAGTATTAACAACTAATTTAATCAACATTGTTAAAATACCATTAAACTTTTCAATGTTTTGCTGGCTATCTGGACCATTTAGAAACAATTTTAAACAAGCTTGGTCAAAACTGAGTAAACTTTGTAATTGTTGTTGTAAAGCAAAGGTTTGATAGGTTATCATTAGCCTGTTGCAGTAGAAATGGTGAAATACTGTTGAGCATGAACACAGACAAAGTGCCTTGTTTTGTGTAAAAGGTGACAAAAACGTCAGAACCAGTATGCAGAGACTAGAAAGAAAAGTTCATTGGACGAACGACAAATCCAAGAGCAGACGACCAAACACAGAACAATTTATGAAAGCCGTTTAAAAGGTTATCTTTATTTTTCAGTGTAAATCAGAAAATAATGTGTTTTTTTTCTTAAATAAATAAATACCAAAGTTACAGAAGTTACTGCAAATTTCGCTTCTGCACACAACTTTTGTCTCTCCGGTGCAGATCAAATCAAACATTTTTGAAGACCAGAAACCCAACGATAAACAGAAGGCTTACAGAGCAAAATACCTGAAAGATCTTTAATCTCTTCGGTGGAGATTAGAATTAATGTTTTGAAAGACCAGAAACCCAAATATGAACAAAAAAACTTACATAAAAACTCTACAAAAAATCCTAATGGAACGCAAAAGAGTATCTAAAACAGAACTTTTCACGAGGGAGATACTCCTAAATTGTAAGCAAATTTTCTAAATACATCGGCAAACGAATACCGAAGCAAGAAAAGGAAAGGGGAAATTCTAAAATCATAAATCCAAAATCACGGAAATTCACAGCAACACGAATCGAGACAGCATGACAAAGACAAAACAAATAAACAAAAATGAACAAGAACGCCAAAAACTAAAGCACTATTAGTGTGAACCCCTATAAAACCGAGGTATCATCAGGTGCTCCGGAAGGGTAAGCATGATCTGCTCTACGCGTGGCACCTGTCACACTGCCAGTGAAAATTCCGGGTTTGTCACAGTCGAAGTTAGTCTGTCCGGTAACAAGTTCTGGATCTACCGAAAAATATCTTTTCTCATTTGTGAAACAGAAACATTGTTATGGTTTGTCAAATCGTGGTGACGACCGTAAAACCTCTGTAGTGACAATTGCAACAGTGACTGAACACACTCTTGATGTATAAGTTTTTGAGACAGTAATTTCGCTCTGTTGACAAAATCGCTGTACAAACTACAGGCACGACAATAGCGAATGAGTTGTGAAATGTTTTCAGATTTTGGTTTTCGGACCAGCTTTGAATTAGTGGCCTACTGGACTGGTGAATAGTCTACTTTGGATATCGGAATTGAATGTTTAAGCCAGAAGTTACATTTTAAACAAAGATATATGACGTTTCAAACACAAATATGAACGTCGTAAATTCAGACGTCAGGTTTTTGCGGGAAACGTTTTCGAATTGCATGTTTATCGTGGATTCTCGTGAATCACATGACGAGTCTTTCATTAAACTGGTCCGCCGTTCAACAATGCTACGCTCATGTGATTTATGTCAATTCAAGCACAAGTAGTTGTACATGTTGTACAGTATGCTTAATGCCTGCCTTTGACGGCAGAGAAAATTTTAGTTAGTTCAATAAACAGTTAAGCCTCCAGTGATGTATCTCTCTTTGTATGGATTTTTGAGTATTTTTGGTGCCTAATATAGGTATGCAACGTCTTTTGTTTTAAACTGAATTAAAAAAGTGAAATTATTGTGACTGTGATTGGAAATTATTTCATCTCTGTCAAACAAAACTCTTTTGTATGTATCACTTTCTGGTGTATTGAGTTGAATTCCTATTTATTTGTTGAGGCAGTTGTGATAAAGTTCTTTATATACAAAGCATATTATTAGAGGCTTCGTCTACAGGAACAACAATATATTTGTCAGATTATGTACAGAGGCACTTACGGTTTTCAAGCCCTTCAAATACAAACCTAGGTCTATTGATAACACCTCTGCGTAGTATGTAAAACAAACTACATGCTCAGCAGTAACGAGTTAACTGTGAAAGGTGCACGCCATAGGCTAGAAAAATTTTGTGATATTGCTGAAAAGGAAATTTCACACCTGTGAAGTTATAATCATCAGGCTTTTCATATAGCTTAGATTTTAAACGCCATAGTTACGAAACTTAAGTAAGTTTATCAGTCGTTTCTTTAATTTCAAGCTAACTGGGATTAATCTGAAGTAAATATTCCTTATATTTTTTTATTATTAAGAGATTTTTGCATATCAGTTAAAAATTCTAACATATCATTGGTTAAATATTGATCAACTGACATGTAGAATTCAGAAGTATAGGAGGTGCTGTCCGATTTTCTGATTTTGACGGTAAATATGGGCTGGAAATGGGACCGCCGGATTTGAGCTGACTTTCCTTTTATTGAAAGCATTTGAAGTTTTACGTAAATCAGCAAATAGCAAAAATTAAAATTAAATCTCCGTTTTTTTTATCATATTTTACAAATGCTAAAAATTTTAACAACTTGAATATAAAACAATGGAAAACATTTGAAATTAGAACCCTAATTTGAATAGATAAATCTTGATTTTTTTCGTTGAATAATTAAACACTTTAGCTGCAAAGGAAGAATCTTTTGACTTTAAAGTAGTTTTGGCTTTAAATGTTTCCTTAGTTTTTCTTGATTTACATATTTTATCATTTGTTTATTGTTATGATATTATTGTTTTTGTTGAATAAAACAAAAGCTGCATTTTTGTTATATAAAATACTTCTTGAATGCAATATGCACAAATGTACATTGTCTATGTAGTGGTTGATGAAATCAAAGGACTATGCTAATTAATATTGTTTTCCTCTGTAAAACCTGGCATCATACGAGTAAAGGAAAATGTCAGGTAAAAGTGGCGCACATTTAGTTCCCATATGAATCCCTTCCGCCTGATGGAAAACGCTGCCCCCCCCCCCCATCTCCACAAAATACCGCCGATCAAAAATTTCAACAACCCTATCACGCAAGTCAATACATATACATGTACATTTATATTTTATTTTCTCAGAGCACATAAATAAATAAATACTTTTATCACTCTGCGTCGAGTTCTATATGTGCTATTTACAAAGTTTTTGTCAAAATTAATTAACTTATTTTTTTTTCCAACAGAGAAAAATATATTTTTTTTAAAATGATATCAAAGAAATATAAAACAACGGCAAAGGAATACTGAAGGAACAAAACAAAAGAAAATTACACAAATCAATGTCAAGAGACAAGGCGAAAAACAGCACAAAACATGACAACATGCAAAATAAAACACTTAAATCTAAATCACTAAAAGTTTGGACTAAAAACGAGTTTTATCAGGTTACCTGTTCCTGTCCAGCTCAGTACACAGCCCTGTCAAACTGTCAGTGAATAATTCTAATGCAACATTAATATAACGGAGGATTTGATTTGTCAAAACTGACCATCAATTACACTATGTACACACCTGGGACAAAGCACGTTCCCTGTTTTGTCTGGTTCCTAAAATGGTCACAAAAACACAAGTCAAAAATAGAACATGAAATCGTTTAATTGCATTAGAGTCGCAATAAAAGTACGTGTACATTATTTGGATACTCGAGGGCATTAATCTTGATTTGACGGTCAAAATATCCGTTTTCAGGTTGTGCTATGCGTCGCCTGTAAACTGCATTTTGACCGTCGAGCTTGAAACGGATATTTTGACCGTCTATTGCTTAAATCCAGAGTAAAGTCATATTGGAATGGTTAAAAGCGGAAAGACGTGATTCTAGGTAAAGTGTTCTTTCTAATTCGTAAAACCAAAATTTCGAGTGCCACTAAGATGAAGAAACAACCCCCCCAAAAAAAAAATTCCTCCATTTCTCTGGTTTATATCATGTATTTGTAGAGACTTTGTCTCATGCGCATTTACTACATATCCTTTCGTTGATTATTTTATATCTATATTTGAAGTAGTGAAATTCATATCTTATACTCTCTGGATACATATGTTCAAACTTTTCGAAAACCGATAACGTTCCGAAAGTATATATAATTGGAAGGGTTATTAACTATTTCCCCTTTTCACATTCAGATTTCATATTAACATTAAATCTTCTATTTCATGGAATTGTTTCAGGCATTACGAAATATTAAGAGTTTGATATTTATAAATTAAGTTCCAAAATTATATGTTTATGTTTTTGATGATTAAATTCTTTAATTAAAGATATAAATTTTGGTGTGGTGAAGTGTTTGCTTGGTAATTGTATTCTAGTCATCCCATTCGAACTGTATTTTAGACCCGTGAGTCTAAACAAGAACAATTCATTAAATAAAAGGAACGTAAACCAATATATCCGTGTAAATGCTTCGTTGTACCGAAAAAAAATATTTGACGAATTGGTTATGACGTCGTCCGTCGTCTGTCACAAATAAAACCTTTAATAATACATTAAATACATGTACATAGCTTGGTGTTTGATTTTTTTTTTATAATAATGGCCTTATTCTACAGACTGTATATCTAGATTGTCACTGTTTACCTTTATCTACCACAAGTAAATAATAAAATTTTGCATTTAGCAAGGTATTTAGGTTTTTTTTTGTGTAAGAGTATTATCACGCCTGTAAAACTCGATGGTCCCAACTGAATTTTGCTACCAGGTAGTTAATTATTACAAACTGACAGACCCAGTTTTTACAAAAACTTGACAAAGATCTAAAATATAACTAAAATCATATAAAGATGAAAAAGAAAGGAAATGGGGTAAATGTCAAGGAGACAACATCCCAGATCCAGGTTAAAACGACCCAAAACAAAACATCTAGGGGTCACCATATGGTCTTTAACACAGTGAGGAACCTCACACAATATAGTAAGCCCTAAATGGCCCCGAAAAGGTAAAAAAGTGAATAAATCAATGGAAACAAACCACATCCAATAACCAAAATATCAAGAAACTAAAATTTTATATGAAGACAAGGACAGGCCAATGACCAACATATTCCTGACTTTGGACAGGCGCAAAAATTGCAAAAAAGTTCTGCGTTTTAAGACAGAAATCGTGTTTATTGAAGTCAGCTGCTTCGGGGCGATTCTAAAATCCGGACATAAAGAAAAAACTAATTTACCATTGTTATTAAAAAAAA
>MJUU01056543.1:210138-232440 GCA_002080025.1 Modiolus philippinarum
AAAAAAAAAAAAAAAAAAAGAAGTCTATCTTCGTTTTGTCGAAGAATCCGAAACTTTGATACGGGTTAAGTAACACAATAATGCAAAAAAAATTTGCTTTCCACTACGCATAACTCGCCCGAAGAAAAAAACCCGGTGCTGGTAACAAGAAAATATTTTGTGTAGTTCTGTAACACAAAACCTCCCATTTCATGTCTATTTTATCATTTTCATTGATATTTTATTTTTTATTTTGTCGAATTGCGAACTCACATTTCGACAAAAAAAATGACAATATCAGATGAAAATGATACATACATGAAAGGGGAGGTTTCTATGTTATAGAACTATCATAAATGTATATTTACGAGGAAGAAGAGGGAACGTTAAGATATTGTAAAGCTCTCTCATGTTGTTCTTGGACCATTCGTAAATATCTCCCACTTTAGTTCTGTCGTAATAGTACTCCACAAGCGGTGTGAATCAAATGTGGATTCTTAAAAATTCCAAAGATCTCCTTAAACAGCTATCCTCAACCAGTCTTACCCATTGCCATAGCATTCAAACTTTTGACTTTTCTACTCTTTATACAACCCTGCCACATAATAAACTTAAAATAGTGATTGCAGATTTTATACATCAATGTTTCTGCACTAAAATGGAGAACACAGATACACCTATTTAGTTATAGGGAAAGACAAGACATACAATGTTGAGAACCACACTGATTCAAACAAGAAGTACACGGAGACTGACGTAATCAAAATGTTAGAATTTTTGATCGACAATATTTTTGTCGAATTCGGAGGTCGTTTTTTCAACAGACAATAGGGATTCCCATGGGAACCAACTGTGCGCCGCTTTAAGCTGACCTTTTCCTTTACTTGTACGAGGCCAAGTTTTTACAAGGGCTTATTCAAAGAAAACAAAAACATTTAGCCCAGTCCTTTAATGATTTTAATGTTTGAAGTCTAAGCTATATGACAAGCGTGATGATTTTAATTTCCCAATAGTGAACTTTCCCTTTCCTAGCAGCAATATACCTACCTCTGCAGCCTATGGAGTGTACATTTCACAGAGCAAAACACTGTCCCAAAAGCTGCTTAGTCAGGGACTTGTTCAAACTATGTTAATTTCATCCCTCAAGAAATTCTATGGCCGTCACCATAACATAATTGAAAGATATGACGTGTCAGTATCTCAAATGAAAGTGGACATTTTCAGCTAGATTCACGTCTTCCCGGATTTGACTACCGACTTTGACATTTTCCTGGATCGACTCACTCACAGTGAGACCAGTGCTGCTAACATGCTTACCCTTCCGGAGCACCTGGTGTCACTCTCAGTTTCACTGGAGTTCACACTGTGAGTGCCTTTGTTTTGAATGTTGTGATTTCTATTTCTGTGCTTTGTGTCTTTCTAACGTCATTTGTGTCTGGCGCCATTGTTTTCTGTGTTCTCGTTTTGGCCATGTCTTTGGACTTCGATTTTTGTGGATTTCCATCCTTTGTTCCTTCGGTATTCTACTGCCGTTGTTTGGTAAAAAACTTAAAACAACAGAACGTGCATAAAACTTCAATATTAATGGAAGTATCACCAGAATTAGTGTCTGTCGCCCTAGTAAAGGATAAACATATCTTACCAGACATTTTTGCCTATGACATAACCGGCAGTTATTGTGGCAAGTCCGCGTAAAGGAGAAAGTTTTTAGGTACTTCAATGAAATATTTTATAGGCAAATTTTGACAATATTACAATTTTCATCACAATGATAACAGTGCATGCGGACTTATAATTTTCAAATTCAAAGTTTCAAATAGATTCATGAATGCACGTAGGTGCACGGCAATGTATTAACTTTTACTCGGTGTTGAAGTTTTCTGGAATATTCGTCGTAGACAATTTTGATTAGTGGGCAAAGCACTGTTGAGCCCTTAAGTGTAATCCTTACTTTAAATGTAATCCGATTACACTTAAGGTTAGGGACCACCCTTAAATGTAATCCCGGTTACATTTACGGTTGCAGGACCTCCCTTAATTGTAACCGATTACAAATAAGGGAGATAGTGTACATATGCCTGCAGTACCTACCGAAATTGTAATCCCCCCTCGAAATTAGTTTACAATTTGCAGCACATAAAAGAAAAGAAAACGTGTTCGCCATAGCTTGATTATGGAGTATTCTTTTTACTGAGATTTACCTAGATTGATAAGATTTGTCAAAAAGGTATGACCGCCAAGTGGGAACATACATGTAGCTTTCGTAACTTTGAACTTCATCTAGAAAATACATTTTAACTACTGAAACTAACTGAAGCAAAATCTCATACCAATACCAAAGCAACAAACCAAATAAATATTCATACAAATAATTCATAACAGACTTCGCAATGCTATGGTACATCTAAGGCAGACAAAGGACACATCGAAAACAAAAACATAAATTGACATACATACAAAATGCAAGTGATGCACTTGAAGTCTTTTTAATAAAACAATTGCACAATTTTTATGATTTGCCTGAAAACTTTTAGACAGAACATTGTTTTACATTGAAATAAATTAGAGAGTTAAAAGTAGCAAGAAAATGGTTGTTTTTGTTTAAAGTTGCTCACGTTGAATATTGTTCCCTTACATAGTGTGTCCGAAATTTTTAGTATGACCCCCTCCTAAACAGGGCTGACCCCGATGGATCCCTGGAATATAGAAATAGGACGCAGTATCCTATGCTGCGGGGTACAACCCCTCCAAAATTAAATTTTCGTGGTTTTGCGGAATGAATGAATACCTGACCCATCTTTCGGATGGAATGCAAACTCAAGTCCTCATGTTGGTACCTACACGTTATAGAACCCCTGCAGCAAACAATGCAATCTTTTATGAGTGGTCCGTAGGTGATCGGTTGCAAGTTTCGATGTCGCCCTACTTTTTTGTGGCAATATAAATTTCCTGTTCCCCAACCCCAATTGAATATTTATTTACAAATTTGTTCTCGTCTTGATATAGCTAAAATATTGCTAAGTAGACGTTCAACAATATCTAAATAAGTCGAGAGGAAACTGAATTGTCAGACAAAACGGATAGTCGATGGTCATAGACACGAATGAACTCTTTAATAATGACAGACAGACGAAGCACAAAACATACATATGTACATGCAAAACTAATAAATCAAGATGAAAATCACGGACTCCACAAAAAACCGGGAGTGAATGCAGGTTCAACATCAACCCTTTAAATGTAATACTTACCGTAAATGTATCAATAACAACTAAAACCCTTTTTCACTATCCAGTAATCTGACCTAAATCAACAAAGTCAAAGAGACAAAGAGCCAATGCAGGTAGACCACTACATGTACTTATAAAACTACGTCTTGAACGGTAAAAGGATTATACAAAACTATGCAGAGAAAAAAAATCCAGAGATTTGGAGCTCCTAGTATATCGTACGGAAAGTCATTTTCCATACATTGGCTACATGACGTCACGAGATTGTAGAGAGAGGCGTCATTCGCCATATTGCATTCGTCTCGCTCGCGACAAAAAGTCGCCCAAAGTGGGACATAGGAGTGCAAAGTATGACGACGGCGGCGGTGGCGTCGTTAACTTTTACTAAATACAGGATAGATTGAAAACCCTTTTATGTAGGAACATCTTATTTGGTACGGTAGCAGTACTTATTAAGTGCTACCTGATGGACACAAAATTATGTGATCTTAAGTTTAATTTCACGGTCTAGTGACCAGGTTAAGTTTTTTTTTCAGATTACATCCATTGCTCAATAACTATAGGTGGTAGGTCAATAATATATGGTATGTACGTTGGTCTTGGGTAGTTCATGTGAGTCTGTTATATGACTTTGTCCTTGGCCTCGATTTCATTGTCTAGTGACCAGGCTAAATTTCTTTGATTATATCCATTTCTCAACAACTATTAGTGGTAGGTCAATGATATTTGGTATGTAGCTCGGTCATGTGTAGTACATGTCAGTCTGATATGTTACTATTGCCCTTGACCTCACTTTTTACAGTCTACTGACACTGTTAAGTTTTCTGATTAGATCAGTTTGGCATATGACATTAGTCCTTGACCTCAATTTCACGGTCTAGCGACCAGGTTAACCTTCTCTGATTTGATCAATTTCTCAATTAATACAAGTACTGGGTCAATAATATTAGGTATGAAGGTTGGTCTTTTAGTACATGTCAGTCTGGAGTGTGATTTCTGTCCTTGAGCTGTTAAATGAAGGTTTAGATACCATGTTAATTTTCTTTAGATTAGATCCATTTCTCGACATTTATTAGTGGTAGATCAATAATATTTTGTATGTCGATTGGTTTGGGTAGTTTATGTCAGTCTGGTATAAGACTTTTGCCCTTGACCTCAATTTCACAGTCTAATGATCAAACACTTTAAGTTTCTCTCATCAGATACATTTATTAATAACTTAAATTGGTGTAATTTAGGTTAATTTTTGTAGTATATTTCCTCATTTCCTTCGCAATTTTTCTAACAATTTCCCACCGATCCATGTGCCGATGGGCGAGACACCTATTTGGACCCACACTTGTTGTGAATTTGCAGTCAGTGAGAAGGATATAAAAACAGCTTCATCAGCATGATCAGTGAAATCCGGTTTGTGATCCATTTTGGCAAGTTTCTGAGATATACAAATATATTAAGTTCATTGACGATACGTGGAAATAGGGAGATATTTGAATTCTAGTTTTATACGATTTGAATATTGTGCCAATATTGATAGCGTCGGGGTAGACACGATATATCACGATGCTTCCCGTAGCTCCGAATCTCTGGAATTTATGTCTCTGACAAAACTGCATTTAAAAAGATTTAAAAGATTTGTAAAGATGTCGCATCGCCCTCAATATTGAACAACAATAGCATCATACACGAAACTCTCTGCAGGATTTGGCAAGGAAGCATAAGGTATTTCCATACAAATCACAGTATCGATGAGAAACAGTCTGACCCAATAAATGAAAGCATTTATTTTGTTGCTGTCTGATTGTTCATAGAATGAAGAAGTAAGTCGGGAGGGAGTCGCATGCAGATAGTGATTTTGTGATTCGAAGTAACATAAGGCAACCCATCCTGGTCACCATTCCTGTAAATGTTTTTCCTAACTGTTTTTTTTTATCCTCCCGTTCTTTTAGAGGGGGAAGGAGGGGGTCTGATCTCGGATTCACGTGAAATTAATGACAAAATCCCGATTTTCCCAGTAAATAAATGACTTAATCCTGATCCCTAAAAATGAAGATTCCTATTCCGTTTATCATGGGTATTGTTACGGGTTAATCCTGAATCAGCCCATTGAATAAAACAATTAATCACGGAGTCCCGAAAAAGATCCTTCCGTCCCTCATTTTTCGATTCCATTACAACGGTTGTCATTAGGAAAATTTTAACCCTCAGAATAGTGTCTACAAATCTTTAACATCCTGTCTGTACATTTTTTCAAGCGATTCTTAGCTACTTGATTTATCCCCATGGAACGCTAGCAATTATGGTATTTCTAGAATAAAAAAAACAAAACAAAAATTGGTCGCTAGAAATAAAATGCATTATGGTTCTTTTCGGTATGACTTTTAATTTTTTTTAGATAAACCCCAAAATTGGTCGCTAGAAAAGTGGTCGCTAGAAATTGGTCGCTAGCTTGAGTCTGGTTAAAAATATTGTATCATTTTCATACAATTCCGTCTACTTTTCCGTTTAGGAAATTGAAAGCTTTAGGACAATTTTTCCATTTCTTTTGTATAATATTTTGAAACAAATCTGAACACTTTTTTCTCAGCCCTTTTTTGATTTCCATGGTAACGATGGCTATTTAAAACAAATATGACTCATAATCATGCTATGGCGGAACACGTTTTCTTATCTTATATGCGCTGCAAATTGTAAACTAACTCCGAGGGATTACAATTACGGTAGGTACTGCAGGCATATGTACACTATCTCCCTTAATTGTAATCGGTTACAATTAAGGGAGGTCCTGCAACCGTAAATGTAACCGGGATTACATTTCAGAGTGGTCCCTAACCTTAAGTGTAATCGGATTACATTTAAGGTAAGGATTACACTTAAGGGCTCAACAAAGCACAATAACTTCAAATAATGAAATATTTTATAGTTATTTAACACTTTAATTCTTGTAAATGCCTGATAAATTACCTCAAATTATTTACCTACCCCGAATTATTTACCCCGAATTTAGTACTTCTATCTCGTTCATTTTTATGCATATTCATTCATATGTCGTATGCTAAACTTTTCTTATGTTTCATCTAAATAAGTTTCATGTTGGAAAAATTTCCCGATCAAAGGATCGAACCTGTGCTATCTTTCTGTAATTTCAAGAGGACCAAACGACTTGCATAAAAACGTCGCGGCTACCATCTATTTAGATGAAAGACTTCATTTCTCGGTAATTTGTATGAATTTCCTTAGATCTACAGAGACAAATAATCTCAGTATGCATATCACGAAATTATTAGGTAGCTGTGAAGGCGTCACGTGCGGGTTGCTATGCTGACGTCAAATTTTGTACTATATGTCGTGTTTATACGCATAATACGTTGAATGGAGAATCCATAAAAAATATTGCAATTAACAATAGATTAATTGTGCTAAAATAGAAATTTAAGCTTTTTTCCACTTAATATGCAGTTTTATTTATCATTTCGTAAATTACCGATAAAAGAAATATAGGACATTTTGTTTTTGACATTGTGTGGACTTTATCACGGCGTAACGCATCAAGCTCGCCCTAACGGTCTCACTTGATACTGGCAGTGATAAAGTCCGTATCAAAAACAAAATATCCATATATTTCATATTCCATATTTCAATCGCGGGATATCTGTATTTATTATTTTAGATATATATCTTTTTGTATTTTGCGCTCAGGCATCTTGACCACCCCTTTTTCTTACGAATCCCTAGGGTTAATTCAATTAATTACTCTGAAACATACTGTAACTTTTACTTATTGAAGCTATCCTTTTACACTATTATATTCATTGTTCATTCAGTTTTGTCGTTGGAGTACCTAGATAAATTGAACACAACGTACGAGGGTTGTCCGTAAAGTTCGTGGACAATCTAAATAAAAATTGCTACAAATGTAAATAACGATAATGTATATGAAACTAATATTTTCATTTACAACGAGTTTTGCTGCTATGCAAAATATCATCGCAATCAAAAAACTATTTTTTTTTTTCAGTTGAAAAAAAACATTAATTGTATTCACCAGGAGCATAAACATGTAAAATGTTGACGTTGTCTGACGTCCTAATCTTAAAGGTAAACATTTTATGAAGAACTCGCAATTCAACAAATTCGGAATTTTTGCAGTTTCCTGTTTTGCAGAAAGTAAATTCACAGTGACTTCGGTATTTAGTTATTTGTTACCACTGGGTCGATGCCACTGCTGGTGGACTGTAAGTCCCCGAGGGTATTCACCAGCCCAGTAGTCAGTATTTCGGTGCTGACCCGAAAGCCGAATATTTTTTGAAACCTTCCAATATCAAAAACTTTGTAAATTTTATTGAAAACTAAGGAGTATCTCCCTCATGCATAGCTCTGTCCTTAGCTGATTTTGGCTTTAAATTTAGATCACTTTGGTTATTGGTTCTCTATCAGTTTTTAAACATCTTTGAGTTAATGGTCTTCCAAACATTTAGATTTATCTGCACTGATGAGACATAAGTTGTCGAAATGCGCATATGCAGAAAGTAAATTCACAGTGACTTCGGTATTTAGTTATTTGAAAATATTTAGTGACTTTGTTATAATTTCTTCTGCAGAAATATAATCAATGTTGAACCACTTTCAACTTCATTGACTCATATTTAGAAATCATGTTCAATAACACCTTGGAATACACACAGCTTGAGATTTATGAAAGATGACTAGTTTTACAAAATCCATCCTTTGAACTGGTTTTTGTGTCCTAAAAATTCTGTACCACTTGAATTGTAATGCAAAACACACTTAAACATGCATTTTTCTAAATATTTCGGGAATATGTTGGTATTTGAGGGTGTTTCCCGATGTCTGAACGAAACTAGACTCACGTCACTGCTCCGTGTTATAAAAAAACGTCAGTTTTTCTAGAATATATGATTTTGCCTGGAGTCATTTAAAGCTCTGTTAATTTGTCATTTCAAATCTTAAGAAGTTGAAATTCGGCAATTCTGATGTTGAACATAATATAAAGAATGTAATGTCATTTTCATTTCACTATTCACTGAATTTTAACAAATACCGACAAAATAACAAATTTTAGACACCACGTTCGACATGTAATATTCGTGTTGCTCCGGGTCGCTATTCCGAGGCTTTTTATGGAGACAGATTTGAAATTTTGCATGCAAAATTGGATTAACTTTTATATATCCAAATTCATATAAGCATTAAGCTTACGAATATGCAAAATATGAATATATAAAACGCTGCTTTTATTTTATTTATCCTTGTGCACGAACTTTACGGACAACCCTCGTATAAAGATGAAATGACAATATTAGATAAAACTCTTTTTGATATTTGTTTCTTGTCACCAATCAACGGTAGTAAGAAAATCGAAGTATGCCATTTACGGTGTTGATAATAATCTTTTGTTTCCTACGAGATCCACTAAAACTTGACCAGTATAAAAAGCTTTTGTTGTCTTAATGAATAGCAAAGTACTTCCTATGTGTTCAAGGAAATTTGCTTCTAATTCTGATGAATGAATACATTTACTTGCAAAATTTTGTCAATAGTCGTCAGATCTATTATAACCGGGCTTCGAAGGTAAAGGGTTATACAGTTTACTCCTGTCCGTCCTTCTGTCTATTGGTCTGAATACTTGAACAAAACACTTTTCTTACTATTTTGTTCTTAGAAATTTAACTTGTAGTCTGAATCTTTGTACCACACCTCCTATTTCCATGCCCGAGTGAGATCCTTCACTTATTTACTTTCTGCTAACTAATAACTGTTTCTTTTATTTTCATTGTGTGGTATAAATAAATGAAACATTTTCAAAACAGATTTTTTGCATTGTATATATATATATGATTTGGTCATGCCCGAAAGGGCCCTGCAATTAGGTCTTAAATAATTTGAATTTATATTATGAATTGATATTTGGTTTGCAGCTTAAAGCGCGACGAGTTGTACATTGCCATCCCAACTGTGATGTGTTCACAATAAGCTCTTTGTAATAGTCATATTGATTTGTGACATACAGAAAATACACCTTATCTTGTGAAATCTTGTCCCCCTCCGACATATTGCTAATGCTCATTTCTCATTCAGAAACATTGGGCTTAGCAGGAGCGAGTGGGGTATATTTTGTGGCTCATGAGGCCATTGTGCTCATTTGTTTGAAGATGAGGTGCATTATTTTCATGTTTTCCCATGTTTCATTTTATTTTATAAATTTAATGAATGTGCTATTGTCGTGTATCGTGTATGTCACAGAATATCAACGGATTTTACCATTAAAAACCATTCAAGGTACACATGCTTCATTAATTGATAAACCGAAATTTAGAATAAACATGATATACACGAATAGATACCTCTTATTTCCTTACAAGTATTTGATTTCTAAAAAAAACTATTCTGACGCCAGTATTCTTTTGCTTAGATAATAAATATACACATGGTATATTTTGTTTGAAGATTTACCAGAATTTTCTAACTACTTGTTCGTAATGGTAATGAAACAAAACTCATCTTATAATTTAACAAGCGCGGTTCTCCTGATATATAGGAAAGACATAAATAACAAACGAACTGGTTTCCTTGTCTTTTATTCTGACAGCACAAGTAAAAAAAATTTTCTTAACGTGTTGATGTAGAAAATAGTGCGTGTTTACTTATATGCCAACAACAAGCTTAAAGACTGACTAAAACATTATAAAAGAATATCGCGATCGCGAGTGTTCATTTATCAATATACAATGATATGGTAATACAATTTCATTAATCAAATGAACACGAACACGTTACATTTTATTGACCGTCATGCAATGCAAAAATGGACTCTTTACCGAAATGCAATGCAAAATTGGGCGCCCTACTGGATGTGCATTTTCTGATTCTAATATTATCCGACTCCGTGACGTCAGACAAGCAACATGATTTAACAAGCATGGATCCTTCTTTGTAGGTTTTAGTATGCATTTTATTATGTATTATCATGCACACACTACAGTTATGTGTTTGGTTGTGTCATGTTTTAGTTCTTTAAGTGCCAAATTTTTTAATATTTTTTATGTTTCGATTTTATTTTTACTGGTTTGGCTTCAAGGTTTTTGAAAAATATTTTTTATTCTAAACATTTTTTGATATTTTTCACGTTTTAATTTGTTGAATAAGTGATGTTTATCGTGCCTCTTTTATCACAAAAATAAATAAAAAAATATTTCTTTCAACAACAGAGAAATGTATTAACAAATAAAGCAATAAAACCACGTATACAAAAGACAACATGCTTTGACAAATGCCTCATGTCAACATCCAATATTTTCTGGAGGAGTATGTCAAAAAGACAACTAAACAAAAGATCAGGAGTATGAACCAAAGGCTTTCCATTAGTTTCTTGCAGTAGTCTTTGATATATTTGTTATATGCACATATTTATAAGCAAGTAGCATCTATGAAATTTGAGACTAAAGCATTTTACCGAAATCAGCTTTAGGTTATAATCTTTCTTGAGTATTTTTATATAATCAAACCTTTAAAAATGATTTAAACATCTATACAAAGATACAAAATGCCTATATACTAGGAGAAAATCTAAATTTGTGCAATTTGTGTTTTTCCTTGCTGGCTGGTAGGTTTTCATAAAATGACAAAAAAAAAACGAGAAAAAAAAACACACACACACACAAAAACAAACAGTCAAACAAACTAACACAGTCTTAGCTTAAAGAAGCATTTTGAGTGAAAGTCAGCAAAGTAAAGCTTACAAAAATCTAAATTATGGATGTGTGGCTAAATCTGCCTAGGGCGAAGTTGGAAACCATACACTACTGAAGATAAAAGTACGGTGATATATACACTTTTCCTTGTAAACAATAGATTACAACCTAAACTGACTATTTACAAAAAAATATGTAAAATTCTCATTATATTTAGTTTAATCTTGTATGTTATATTTTGCCCCAGCATTTTGTGTAAATTTGGGTAAAAAAATGGCTAGACTGACCGAATTTTTATCTGAATAACAAAATGACCCATACTTTTATCCCAGATTTAAAGATTAAAGATAAGTTCTCCAATTGTATGGACTTGAATGGATTTGAATGTTAGTGTCTCTCTATCTTAAATACTTTTAAAAACCTATTTCAGATTGAAGAGGGGATATTGTGGAGTACGTTAACTCTGTCGTAAAACTGAGTCTTAACATGCCGTTGTCTGAATTGGAACTTTCAAAGTTGCGTTATGATATGTGGTTGCAACTCTCCCTTGGTCATGAGTTTATTCGATCCTCTTACTTTAATCCAAAAGCATCACATGAAGAAGAAGCCAAGATTTACTATGTATATATTCAACCTGTCGTCATTGCACTTTTAGTCATATGGTTTTGCGCTATTGTCCGTGCTTTATGGACTGGTGATTTTATGAAAAAAATCGGCTTCATGACAGCCTACAGCATCATCGATATGGCCAGGCTGGTGGTACAGAACGTATTTTTGTTGTATGCTTTAGTACAACAAGCTGATTATATTCAATATGAGATGTGCTATGCGTATGAAATTGCCGTTTCTGTTTTTCCACAAGTCATATTTATGTTTTCGCAATGGCTAAAAGTTGCACAATGCTTCCAGAGATTCATAATTTTATATAAACCAATGAACTATCGAGATTACTTTAATTGTAAAATTGTTACAGCATTCATAGTCGTCTTGACATTTGCCTGCAGTGGTTTCTGTGCATACGGGGTATACAATATCGACTTTGAAAAAGTCGTTACCATTGATAAGGAAACAATGGAAACTATTGATATTTTGCCGGGATCCTCTGTTTGACAGAGAAAACTTAAGCTTTATAACAAATTCAAAAATCAGTTTCATTGTAACTTCTGTCGTCTCTTTTGGCTTGCCAACGGTATTTTTTGTACTTACTTTTTAGCGTTTTGTTAACTGTGAAAATGAGATAGCAAATACAGTTTCGGAGACGGAATCGTACTGGACAAACTGTTACAGAAGAAAATTCTGAACGATTAATTACAGTTGTTATAGCAGCAACCATAATGTATACTATCTTTACAGTTCTTGGATTGTCTTGGATAATCATACTGGAAACATTAGATACCCTCAAGCTAACACAGTCTGATATTGGAAAATATGCAATAGTTTTAACTAATTTGATCAACATAATTAAAATACCGTTAAATTTTGCGATGTTCAGCTGGCTGTCCCCACCATTTAGAAACAATATCAAACAAGCTTGGTCAAAGCTTTGCTCTTGTTCTTGCAAAAATGAACCTGTTAGCTAAGTTGCTTTGTATTATAGCTTTTATTCCGTTGTGTATAGACATTATGATTCGGCAATCTCAGTATTTGTTTTTACTTTTAATGGTACCTACAAGCCTTTTTGAACTTACAATACTCGGAAAATATAATGTGGCGGGAGACAATTATGGTAACAATTTGTTTCTGGTGACGAGACTTGCAAACTTTGAATTCAGAAAATTGTGTTGTCTTGCATGTATTATCCCAAAAAATATTGTTTATTATCACTGATTTAGATATTAAACTCTTGTAAAAATATTGAAATATACCGTGTTTGACTGAGTTTTGATGAAATTATCATTATTATACGCCATTTTTCTTCGACTTTTGCAATGATATTAACTCTACTCATAGCAAGTGGAAACCGTAGTGTCAGTCTAAAATAATATTCAATGGACAATCACAACATTGGGAAAACAATGACACAAAGACTTAACATTAATATTGCACAGAGAAAAATGAAGACGCACACATATTCAAAAGACCGGAATAAAAAAGCAAAGATGAGATCAGGAGCACAGGTAGAGTAAGCATCTTCGGCATCTTATAAGACACCTATCGTGTTGAAAATTTCACATCCAGTAGAAAAGTCAAATTCCCTAGAGTTATCAATAACCTTAAGCTTTTAATGGTAAGACCTGTGGTCATCCTGGGAACAGATATCCCATAGCGGTCCACAAGATCTTGATTTCGACCAAAAATCTTCTGCAGTGATGACTTCAAATTATGGGTAGCATACTCCGTTTTGGGTAGCCTATTTGTGAGTAACCCGGGCCCTTGAGTAGTGAAAAAGGTGGGAGATATTAACTCAATCTGCAGAGCGCTGTTGGAATGTAACTACAAAGAAAAGGGAAGATGTCTATTGGAAAAGCCATCGGTTTCTCATACAGCTTAGTATGTTGTCTACCTCTGTTGTTAATTTCAAGATGAAGGCCAAGGAATATGGCTGATGTGGAAGTGTCTGTAGTAACCTTAATGTCGACATCTTTTGGATAGATCATATGAAGAAAATCATCAAAGCGAGGTTTATTTAGTGACAAAATAGCATTCATTAGGAGGTAATCCTCACCATTTTTTTGCATACATTTTGCAGTTTTACGACAGAGTTAACGTAGTCCACATTGAAAAAGATTGAAAAGTAATAAATGATAGCTCTATGCTTGCATCCGTATGTGCATATTGTCAAAATAAAATGCAAAAGGTATTACTGGTTTTTGATCACTTCTTTTCCATTCTTTTTGTGTCAGAAATCCTTGAGTTCGTAATTTCTTCGTGAATTTTGCACAGATGAGTATTTGTTCGCGTAGTCCATGAATGTAATATACAAATTTTCACTTATGACAATGTATCGTTATTGTTATAATTCTTTATTTCGCTATATTGATAATATGTTCGGGTCTACTCCATATCCTTTCACGGCTAATTCGATATTATACACGTAATGCCTGCAATTGACCACGGTATACGAGATAACCATACGACGGAAGTATACCGTCTCGTGCAATATTCCTTTCTTAGTGTGGAAATCTAGTATACCGAAATTAAAGGCAGCATGTGCTATATTATACTGAACATCTTGACCGTATCACCACTTCAAGTAATGTCAATGACGTCACTGTACAATAAGAGTGCTTGGTATATTCGACTGAAGTGTAGTAGACTCAACGGAGTGGTGGAAAACCAAAATACCACCCTAACGGTTAACTAATCAAAATTAAGGAAGTTCATGTGAAGTATAGTATGGTGTGTGCCAATTAAAACGCAACACTTATTTTTTTAAATTTTTTTTTCGCGCACAGTTATCAACAAATGTACCTGCAAATTTACTTGTAATTGAACAGGCTCTAGAAAAACAATTTTTGCATGACTGATTTTTTTACACTAGGCCACCTGCAATCCATGGCACGAAATGAAAAAGAATGAGGTTTTGGCTATAACTTACACAGGATTGCCTTTCTTTATTGTATACTACAAAGCTTAAACACGTGAAATCATTTTTTCATATAGGAAGCATTTAACACAATCCATGAATGATAGGGACATTCCCTGGGTTGTTTTTCAAAATGCATTGTCTCTCCATGAACGGACATTACATTAACGGTTATATTCTGTGAACCACGCTGAAACATTAGTGTAAACTTCCAAATTTTTAGGAACTTAAGAACTGGAATTCTCAAAAATCGGTGTTTTGTACCAACAATTCAAAATATTGTCATTTTTGACAAATTTCTACTCGGAACAACTTCTTCACAAAATTGGAACTCCGAATTAGAAGAATGAGACATTTTTTTCTTAAATTTTTCTTCAGTGTGATGGAAATGTTCACACAATTCGAAAACTTCGATTTTGACAACTTAATCAAACGTTGATGTGGTCGCAGATTTTCAAGAGTGGGATTAAATTGCATGGATGCAAAACTTTAAGCCGACACTTGTAATTTAGCAAAGAAAAATTCTTTAGCTCGACATAGAATATTTCTAAAACAAATATCAGGTGTTGCGTTTTCATTGGCACTCAGTATATGATAGCTTACCTATAATTTAACATCTATCTAAATAAAGTTAACAGATGAAAAATAAAGAATAAAACTCTTTTATTTTATTTTCAACTATACAATCAATATACGATATTAAATTTTTTTGCATATCAGATATTTCGAGATCAACAATAAACATAAGGTTATCTTTCTTTGATTAACTTCCGTTTTGTAATTTCCTGTGTCATGTATGTTAGGATTAAGTTCAATTTTTATCACAACTCAATATTTTTATACTATTCACATTACATTTCAGAAAGAAACAAAGAAATTAAACTTTTGATACATAATATGAATAAGGTTATTCAAAATAACGATCCAGAATCACAAATCAGATTTGAACTGTAGGAAAAGAAAATGAAACATTGTACACAAAGCCTTATCCATAGATAAGTATATGTTATTGGGAATTCAATTACAATTGTCTTGCAGTGATTTTTATCATGTATCTATTTGACTTTTATTCTTAAACGTTACTTGTTTTTAAAATTATATAATTTATGCGATCTTGTTAAACAATAAGTATAACAGTTCTCTCTTATTGTGTATTTTGCCTGCTGTGTCCCTAATTGTTATAGAGATGATACAAAAGCTGGTACAATGTATCAAATTTGGACATCAAGTCCCTATGGGGTAGTGTTCACCAAGAATGTTCAACGTGATCAGTGTCGTGGAAATCATGATAGTGTTGTAGAGATAAAAATTGCTCATCTTTTAATCAAAACTTTTGGATATTTATAGATCGAGTTGACCATTTTCTATAAGCATTTATATCACGACCTGATTTTTCAAGTTCTTCCAAGTAGTTAAAGACAATAAAGACAGTTTTCGTGTCGCTCTTTTTTCAAATATGTCTTGGTTTCATAAAGATGGCACAGATTCCTGGGATATTGTTCTCTGGAGGTACAGTATCGGTGGAGGAAAACTCGTTTTCATTTAAAATATGTTGTTGTGAAATATAGATCTTCACAGACTTTGATCTACTTGTCTTCTTTTTGACATACTTCGATGATTTTCTGAAATAAATTAAACACATGATCCAGAGGTATGAACTTATTGACACTTTTAATCAATTAATTTCCATCTTTTGTTGATCTTGTGCTGCAAATACCAGTCAAACAGGAAATGATTAAAATGCATGTGAGATAATAAAAAATGAATAAATAACAAGTGGATATAAAACTGAACCACAACAACACGCAAAGAATTATTATTTGATTATGCATGAAATCTGTGCCAGAAGTGAAAGAAAAGAAACAAAGTTTTTGAAGAGGATTCAGTCTGAATATGATTCCGAACAGCCAAATTATTGTCACGATTATCTGTAGTACGAAAAACTTACATTCAAGGTTATTTCGAATTTCGAAACTTCCCAAAGACATGTAAAGCCACCTTATATGGAAGCTCAAACAAAATTCTAATTTGTCTAACAAATTCAAGAACTTTTTGCCCTCTGCGACATAAGACCTGTTGTTCCTTGGAATGTCTGGACGAAAAATAGGGGTATCAAATGTTTTGCAATTGAGGAATATTCTTACAGACAGGTCTACCATATTTTTATATTTGTTTTTTTTATGAAGTTTAAATTTGTATATACTAACTCAAAAGATTCTGACTGGTTATGTTTTATTGTTTCTATGAACCAATGGGCTCTTTATCTTGCATTTTTCCTTATGGCTTTTGAAACAAAAATATTTCAGTTTCCCGCCATATTTTAAAATCAATTGTATCTCAGGAAATGAATAAGAAATTAATCATTTTTTCTGACAAAAATCGTGTTTATCTGCAATCTTATTTCTTTTTATGATGAGCAATGAAACCTCCCTAATATTCTATTATCAGTTATAGATATGAGCATATCTTATTGTTGAAGTCCACATGGTGACTTCAAGATGAAGAACAACAATAAAAGCGTTGTTCCATTGCTTTCTTTTGTCATGTTTTGTAGAGACTTTGTCTCTTTTGCATTTACTCCATATCCCTTCATTGCTTAATATAGATACAATGTACTTTTGTTGTGTTGTTCTAAGATTAAATATCCTTTCGGGATGTTGCTCATTATTGCTGAAAATGAACATTAGAAGTAAGAGAATACATATGGAATAATAGAAGTTTTGTTTATTGTTGACAATAACTGACCAGCAATTTGTGTGCGAGTCAAATATTTGAGATATATAGTTTCCATAACGAGATCTAGTTGGTTATGAAATTTCTCACATCAAGTTAAATAAATTTTGCAAATGTTTGAAGGCAAGGCTTGTCGAGCTTTTAAACATTTCAAAATTTATTTAACGAGATGTGAGAAATTTCATAATTAACGTGTTTAAATTTTGGAAACTGTTTCTCTAATGGCTGGATGAAAAACGCCGAGGATTGGATTCCGAATAAATTTAGCGGGAAATTTCACGAAACTTGTTCTCTCTAGAAATGAGAACAAATGTTTCCACACCGTTCAGGAAATGTGAAAACTTGATAGAAATTAGAGAAAATACGACAAATATTAACAATCGAAATATTTCAGATATTTAAAATACACTTGTAACTGATTTATTCTTTGTTGGTAGCGTATACATCCACGATATTGACCTAACATTCCTTTACATACTGTCGCGGTGTTCCTGTTAAATTCTTTTGTGCCCTGTTTTGTTGCTTTTATTTTCTCAGTTTTCTGACTTCAACAATGTATATGTTACAGGGAATCTGTGTAATAAGGGATTACGTGTAATCCATAAAAAATCAGGGAGTACTTGTAATAACTAAACTGTTTGGGGGTTACATGTAATCCATAAATTTTAACAGTGATTACATGTAATCCCTGATTTTTCTTGGAATATTTACACGTTTTCCCTGACCCCCAATACTCCAAATAAAATAACATTCCAAATGGTTTTCAGGGTTTGTCTATCAAAGAATTAAGCGTTTATGCTTGCAATATCCACAAAATTTAATAGTTCTGTAATAATAAGTACTGTCATCTTAACATATCTTTAAATAATTTAATCTGAAATTAACTTAGAATTAAAGAGTTTAATTGTACTTTTTAATATGAATCTTGAATAATACCCTGGTTTTTTTTTTTGCTTTGTTTTTTTTCTTGTTGTTTTTCTTGTTGTTTTGTTTAATTCTTCTAATTGGTTCTTGTATGTAAAATGCAGATATATTTTCTTCTACTTGGATTGAAAAATATCAATTAATCATTCAAATATTCTTTAATTGTGTTTAATATGCCAATTTTCACCAGAAGATGATCCCCAATTTTACTTGAGGCATAACACCAACGATTATTGACTGTCAGGGAAAACTTGTAAATATGTTGAAAAAAAATCAGGGATTACATGAAATCCCTAGGATTTTAGGGATTTCATGTATTCCCTAAATCGGCCAGGGATTACGTGAAATCCCTAATTTTGTCAGGGATTACACGAAATCCCTAATTACACAGATTCCCTTTAACATATATATTTCTCGGACAACTGACTTTAAATGTATAGTCCTATGTATGGAAACAGTTTGTTTTCTGAAATCGTTTGCAGATTGTGTGATTCTTCATATATCCTTATATTTTGAAATAATTGTACACTTTTCAACTTGCTGCAGAGATACATTTACAAATATTAACCGTTTCAACAACAAGTATGGAGGTAAATATTTAACACATATTGTACTAAAAGAAACAATTAAGACCAAAACTGAGTGACAAGAAATCCTGATTATAAGGATAAAAAAAATTTGAAATGCAATTATATGCTTTAATCTATGCAAATTCTACAGCCATATCATTTTATTTTTTATTTTTGCCAAAACGTAAACAAAACATTCCAAATCTGAACTAGGGATATTTCAGTGGGGTTTATGTTCAAAACGAACATTCAAGACAAATTGTTGTCTGCTTTGAAACCCCTATATCAAATAATGCAAGAAGTTATATATTGTCAATGAAATATTATTATAAATAAGTGTATATGAACACATACATAACGATAGCTATCATAGCTTTTATGCTATTATTTAAACGCCTTGGCATACATTTATGAGATAAATTGTCATACAGCAATCATAATGTCATTTTTATAGTGTATTTTGACATGTTTTAATTAATTATGATATTATGAAGATGTGATGTTGCAAAACAATTGATGACGACGATATGATACAAGTAATTGATAATCAAGGCAATTGTAAACGAATTATTTTGTGTTTGTTAGTAATTTTTGTTTTTGCATTATGCAAAGAATGGTATGTGTTAGAAACACGACGTCTATATTGCAAAAATAATGTTCATGGAAGTTTTTTGCGTCACACCCTCGAAACGAACATATTTGATGTCTCTTGGAAGTTGAACTTGTTTTTATCCAATTTCGGGATCATTATGAATTTTTTCTTTTTCGAGTGGGTAGCAATATCATTTAACTCAGCGACTACTGAAAAAATTAACCAACACGCTTCAACTCTTGATAAATAATGAATTAACCTGCGCAGTCAGTGCAAAAGTCCATATTTCAAAAATTAATCGCTCTCAAAAAATATAGATAAATGCTCATGAAAATTAGTAGAAAAATCAGTTATTGCATAATGTATCTATTTGCCAATAGGTGGCGAATGGGGAGTTAACCAATATCAAGTAAGAGTGAAAAAATCACTGTTATTCCTCAATAGCTTGAAACAAAATAAACGATAAAAGGTGGAAAAGACAAATTTAAACACATACTGTTTTCAAGACTTGTTTTTCTGAAGTCTTCTTATTCAGAGAAAACTTTTCATTGAACCTGATATTAAACAGTTTTTTTATTTCAAAGAGTTATCGGACATGAATCTCTATTGTGGTAGCTAAAGTGGGTAATTATAGATTTTTAGGTTCAAAACTGTTTTCAATAAAAATTTTTTAGCGAAGTCGTGTAACTCCGAAAACTGTAAAAAATTTGACCATCAGGTAGTGCAATTTCTTCGAAAATTAAGTTAAAACCAATCTCTGTAAAAATACCCCGACAATGTCCGGAAGTACAATGTTCAATGTGCCAACAGTTATTCATCTTCTTTAATATGTTTGCTAGTTCATTATTATTAATTCAAGCAATAAAACAACAATATTCAGATAATGTTTTTAGTTTTTAGAGATAAGTTTTGTTTTACTTTTGTGTCAGGTTTATCTTCCAAACAAAATAAGTTGCAATTTTATATTTAATTATGAGGACATGAAAACATATTATCCACGCTGTGTTTTGTATGTGAAGAGGAGATTCTCACAGACAAACAATATATTTCTCTGAGCACTATGTATATGTAGTTAAAGAAAATGTTATTTTCATTAAAGGAGATGAAAATGTTAAATACTTTGCAACTTTGGGATTGTACTTTTTTAATTCTCCTTCTTGTGTTTTCTTTTCGTCCGATTAACTTGAATTCAAACAATTTAACATCTGTTGAAATGGGAGTTATAAAACAAAATTACCGAACATTTTTACCAAGAGCCAATAGGCAAATAGACAAAGCAGTTCAAAACCACATGAAAATTTATTAACCGCATTGGTCCTGACTTGCATTGGTAACAGTGATTGTAAGAGCATGAGATAAATAAACACATGGATGTAGCGTTCTTAAAATTTAACAATGAATTCTGCTATGACCGGCGATAACAGCGATCTTGAACTTACTATGAGGTATGAACAAAGCTCATTTTTGAAGGCCTCGTGGTGACTTCCAGATGAATAACAGTAATTAAAGCGTTAACCTTTGCTTGGTTGTACCATTTATTTGTAGAGACTTTGTCTGTTGCGCATTTTCTGGAAATCATTTTATTGTTTATTTAAGACTGGAGTTTGTCACTCCTGTAGTGTGGAGTCTGTAAAAAGATATGTATGCTCTGTATGTATTTCAGTTGTGTTGTACTAAATGGTGAATATACAAAAAATATGAAACTTTCAAATTTTGGCATTTTTTATTTAGCAATTTCTAAATGTAATTCTGATCACTTGCTTATAGTGCGCTCATCTCATTGTTATTTATTGCCAAGTTTTCATGCATTCGACTTGATGAATGCCATGTTTTTGAATTTATATTGAAATTGTTCGTCAGCTTATGATGCTAGGAATTTTGTCGGGCACTGAATGGCAGTTATTGAAATTCATGTTTGTTGACGACACTGCATCAATGGGATTAATATAGACATCTGTGTTACGCTTTTTCCACATTTAGCAAATAATTCCGGGCATGATATATTTATAATTGTCACAACTTAGGTAAGTAAGTTGCATTCTGATTGGTTAAAAGCCATTGTATTTTTTTTTGGCGAATACCTCTTTCCCGTGGTATTTGTCCCAGAGTCGTATGTGCGCTTGAAGGATTGAGACATTCAATGTCACGTCTTTGGTCTTTCAGGCTCAGAAAATTTTAATTTTTTGTATTTTTGGCAAATACCCTGACTTCATGATATATCTGTTTAATTACACCGAATGTCTCAATCATTCAATCAAAAATGCCTTATCATGATATATCTGTTCATTATTTGACAGCTTTAAGCTTGAATTCACGAATTGATGATGATTGTATTGAAATACAAGACAACAAAAATAATAATAATCCGTCAATGACTCTAGTATTACTTTCAGGTGAAAAACAACGTGATAGATTTCCAGGAAAATATACATTTTGTAATTCCATAATCACATGTCTTTGCATTTGCTAAAAAGTCAACTTTTTTTTAGCTTAGTAAATCTGTATATAATATTAAGATCGTCGTACACTGAACAAAGTGACAGTGACCAAATCGTAAAACACCACTGCCTGCTAAGTATTAGATGCTTGTAATTATTTCCTGTTTTAACATGTTAAAAAATTTTTGTTTCTTGTTAAGTTTTGACAACGAGAAAAAAATGAGGGTCATCTAAAATTTGTAACATCGCAAATATCTTTTGAATGGTATGGGGTAGGACTTTTATATTTTGTATTTCGTTGGGCAAGACCTTGTAATATGAAAGACTTTTTAAACGAAATGTTAAAGTGTTTAAGGCAGTGGACCTAAGTTAAGGGAGATAACTCCGAAAATCAGTAAGACGTTTGAAACAGTCAGTTTGATCGATGCTTCTAAAGCATTTATGTAAAATAGAATAAAAACGAACATCTACTGTGTTACTAAGAAGTTAGGAATATATTTATGAAAATTATCTAAACAAACACACACTTGGTTTTTAAGAGTTATATGTCACTTAACCTAGGTCTACCTCCTTAATATTGATTATATATATATATATATATA
>MJUU01056545.1:4112-15969 GCA_002080025.1 Modiolus philippinarum
TTTGTAGCTGTCTCACGTCGTTGTTTTCTGTGTTATCACTTTTGCGATATCTTTTGACTTCGATTTTTGTAAATACTACTCCTTTGTTCCTTCGGTATTGTACTGCTGTTGTTTTAGACTGACGGTTCGGTTTTCACTTACCGTAGGCCAGTTTAATTTTCGAACTATGACATAATTTAGTTAATTTTATAAGTGATCAGAATTTTTTTTGTCATTAGACACAGAACAACTTTTCATCATTTTGAGAGAGTGTCTGTTTTTAATATTTTCTGAAAGAGGGTCTTCAAAAAATAAGTAAAAAGATACTTCATAAACATATCAGTAACAATCTACTGTTATTAAGCCTATGTCGGATATACATTTTTCTTTGAGCTTTAATCAAGCCAAAGCTTCTATTTACCAAAATGCAAAGTATCATCATAAAGACTTTATATAAGTATAACCTTATACCCCGTTACTTGTAAAATGTGATTTTTCTTGCTAACAAGCATGGTCCCAACATTTATTCATATTTAACAAAGTATAGTTAAGACATACGACTTACTACACTCTTTTCGTTTAATCCTAATCCTTTTGAATATTTTGGTTTCGCATATCGAATGTAACATCAGTAGTATGGAATGTTACTTCTCTAATTCTTATGCTGTTCTCGTCAAAATACAACAATACCGAAGTTGCATAAAAACAGTAAATTTCGTTATGCTGTACACGTGTTTCAAGGAGTAACCTCTCATCAACAGCATTAAAATCAAATAAAATGGAAAACCACAATCCAAAAGTAGTCAAAAAAGGAGTACTCATTACCAAAAATATCGAAATAGGAGGCCAAATCCTTTACTAAGGACATCTAACGAGTACCATAACACGGAATGAAGCCATAGTATTTTAAGGGGTTTGAATTTTGATAAAAACAGTGAATTTCTATAAAACGCAATATATATTTTTTTCATGTCAGACAAGTTTAACTATTGGGCTGTTGAATACCCTCGGGGACCTCTGGTCCACCAGCAGTGGCATCGACCCAATGGTTTCAAAATACAAAAATACCGAAGTTGCATAAAAACAGTAAATTTTGTTATGCTGTACACATGTTTCAAGGAGTAACCTCTCATCAGCAGCATTAAGATCAAATAATATGGAAAGCCATAATCCAAAAGTAGTAAAAAAAGAAGTACTCATTACCAAAAATAATTAATAATTAATGTCAACTGTATTATGGTTTTTCCTATGATTCTTTAAGCCCTTTTATTAGGTGCACTTCTGAAACGAAACAATTGAACAAAACAATGCTTACTCGAGTAGCAAGGCAACTCAAATTATCAGAAATATTAAAATATTGACCTTACCTTCTTTAGATCTCAGTTGAATTTTAAGGGTATTGAGCCCAAACTTAGTTGCATGGCAAAATATAAACCTACCCTTCAATCTCAAACCTGTTTACAATTGATCATTGTGCTTGGCATTTCATCGGTCATTTTCATGTTGGTGGGAATGGGATTTTTTAAAACATATACAGTTCCAGAAAATAATATAAAAGAATTGCAGCATTATGAACTATAAAAAAATTGTATTGATCAATTTTCATACATCAACAATGAACATATAAATACATTTAACGTTAATAACATGGAAATCTGCACAAGCTGCTCAACCTTATCGAGGAAATACAGAATCATTTATGTCCTCTCCATTTTCCATATCCTTTCGTAAAATATTTAATACAGGAGTTTGTCTTTTAATGCAGTTTGGAGTTGGTAAAACAATTCCCCGTGTTTAAGATGTATGCTCTTTATTTTTCTTAGATATGGTGTACTTGTAAATGATATTATATCTCATATGTACACCTTCTTTATAACTTTTATCTAAATTTTGTAAATTCTAACACCTAAGATTTAACTACCTCCATCGTAGTTTTGTCCTTAGCTCTATTTGATTTTACTGATTATTCGGATTTCGTTTGGTTTGATGCATTTTAAACATTTTTTGAAATTGTGGATTTCCTATGTTTGAGTTCTAGTGCTGCTGATGAGGAATTAATTTCCGAAGTGGCCATAAAGCTCATTGAAGTTATTGCAGTTGGAGTGAACATATGTGTTATGGTCTCATCTTCATTTACTCCATATCCTTTCGTAAAATATGTGTGTCATTAATTATACATTTATATTGCCTATTCGGATAAATGACAGAATGGCTTTTGTTCGACGTTTGTTGCAGTAGTGATTTTTGCATAAATTTTTGAAAAATTTCAAATTAAAATACGAAAAGCCTTTAAAATATAGAGCTTTCTATCCTAATTCAATAAACACCCAGTATACCGTTATGAACCAGCCGTAATACTTGTTTTACTTTGATGATCACATGGTAAATAACAAAATACTGAAGTTACTGTAAATTTACTTTCAGCATATGTCAATTTCGACAACTTATGTATCATAAGCGCAGATGAAACAACGGAAATCCAGGAATCAAAAGGTGTACAAAGGCTGATTGAGATCAAATAATCAGAATGATCTAAATAGAAAGTCAAACTCAGCTAAAGTCAGAGCTTTGCTTGAGGTGGGAAAATGTTTGAATCTTTAACTTCATAAAGTTTTTGCGACTGAATACAGACGCTATTATATATATTACAGGTTTACCCAAAAGAGGCTAAATGTAGATTTTGAAAGGATTTTTTTTACTTTCTGAATTATTCAAACTGATATGTAAACCACAAACATTGAACAAGTATCTCACAAGCCTTGTGTACCGTTGTAAGTCAAATGAATGATTCTGTAAAAGAGTTGTCAAACAAGAAAATCGGTGTTGGGCTTCTACACTGACTGTACATGTTAATTAAATATCTTGGTATTGAACACATTATTTTTTTGTAATATATTGTATCAGAATTTTGAAGTTTTGAAGAAAATTTTAAGCAACAAAATTAATAATTTTAATGGTGTACTAGATATAAAAAGAAGAAAAATGCCGATATTTTGCTGAGGCTAATAGTAGATAACCCGGGGGACTCGAAAAATTGCTTTCTTGGGTTTGAATACAGATCCTAAACCTCGGTCCCATTGTAGACTACTTAAACGTTAATTACTCACCCCATTGTAGACTTTTGATGTAACTATATATTTTAATAACCCAATTGTACATCAAGATGCCATCTTTTTGCACTGTTTTGAATGACAATGATGTAAAAAATGACCGTAAGTGAAAAGTTGACAAATTTTCCATTGCAATATTAATATAAATCCAGTTAAGAAATCACTACATATACATATGGAGACTGCTAATAATTATACACCACAATATGAGCAGCTCTAAAATGAGAAATCACTGATGTAATCCAATATCGATGCTGATTTGCATCATGCTATCATGATTAAGATTTAATTTAAACCCCATGGTAGAAACTTTAAAAGTTACAAGGACATACCCCATCGTAGACAAAAATATTTAAAAAAAAACACTTTGTCAGGAACAGGCCCGCCACACAATACATAGTCAGTAACCCCCTCCCGGGGTAGATACATTACGAGTGACAGAGAAAATGATACGATATTATAGTGGATTTGTTAGACAAAGGGTATTTTTTTCAAGACGGCAATCGTAATCAGTTCTAGTATTTTAAAGATTTACTCTAAAAATCGTCGAAAGTAATCTAATGAAAAAAATATATATGTTTATTTTTCTTCTCAAATTGTATAACTATATGTAATATATTGTGTATATGTAATATATTTTGTATATGTAATATATTGTATTAGAATGAAGAATTTGAATAAAAAGAAAATGTTTTACCGGCCATTATTTTTACATATAGTTTGAAATAGCATGTTTTACTCTATTTAGTCTTATGAGAGAAGTTAACGCATGAAATGAATCTCGTTTATATGTGAGTAAAGCTCACACTTATGATATCATGTATATAAATAATATTTGACTTTAATCAGCTTTTATATTCATTCCCTTGACAATTCATTTGACAACTCCAAGTGCAATTCATTTGACAAGCCAACAAACAAACTCTCCAACCTAACTAAGGGAGGACATACTAAGCAATCACAAAGCAGAAGGGTCTTCTTTTTGGTATAAATTTGAGAGAAAGAATAACAACCTGCCTTGTATCTACTGGGTGCCTAAGTTATAAAATGCCCCCACAAACAGGGATACATTGCTGGTCTGTCAAATGCGAAACAAACTCCTTTCAAAACTCCAAACTTGATTACTTACTGCAGGCAAAGATAGCCTAAAGATATATAGTGATAAAGTATACTCAACAAGTGGGGTGAATCAGACATGAATTATCAAAAACTCAAAATACTTATCAGAATATCTATCTTTAACTAAACTCAACCACCGCAATGGTGTCAAAACAATTGATTTTTTTCACTCTATACTACTCTCCCACATAAAAAACTGAAGTCAGAATTCCTGGATTTAATACATCAGTCTTTCTGTACTAAAATGGCAGAATAAAATATTCATATTTGGTGATTGAGAAAAATTTGGCCTATTTTGTTACTTTTGTCCATCTTACTGATGCATACAAAAAGCATACACAAGATGACGTCATCGCAATGCTGAAATTGATTGACACAAATTTGTAGAACATGGAGGACAAGTTTTCCTGCAGACAATACAATACCCTATTTGGGCTAATTGCATGCCACGTTTTGTAGATTTGATTTTTTTTTTATTCGTATGAAGCCAGGTTCAAACAATGATTAATTCAGAAAAAAGACAATAAGCTAGCCAAGTCCTTTAATGTCAGATTCCGTTTCTCAATTTAAGGATTTCCGTCATTTTATATACCCAAATGAACTCGAAATTGAATAGACCACCAATACGCCTTCATCAACATCATACCTTGACATACCTCTACAAAGACAACTCTAGACGTCTGAAAGCAAAACTTTACGACAAGCGTGATGATTCGACTTTCCAATGGTGAACTTCCCGTTTTTGGGCAGTAATATCCCCAACTGTCCGGCATATGGTGTGTACATTTCACAATCTATTGCCGTGCCTGTAGTTTGTACAGCAGTTTTGCCAACAGAGTAAAATAACTGTCTCAAAACCTTATGCATCAAGGATATGTTCAGTCACTGCTACAATTATCACTACAGAAGTTTTACGGTCGTCACCATGGTTTGACAAACTGATTGTACCATTTAACTATGAACGGCTTAATGGTACCTTTGGCAAGTAAATTTTCCATTGGTACCACCACAGTACCATTGCTGCCCAAGTTATCATTGGTAACATTGGTACTACATCGGTACCATTGTTATATCTTACCATTGGTAACGAAATCTATCCATCATTACCATTGGTAGCATTTGTCACCAATGTTATACATTGGTACCATATCAGTACCATTGATAAATTTAAAATTAGTTTCACACTAAATCAAAATGGCCAATCAATTATTAAGTACTATTTCTTTGTTAATACAACAAAATAGAGACCTTTCTTTGATTAGTGCAATGTACTGCCAGTTAACGTCAACGGATGCCTTGTTGCTTCGAAGAAAACACAATCTCCAACGAAATCATCATTATATAGAAGTCATAATACCAAATTATACCTTAGATGATTTCAGATCTCATTTTCGCCTGTATAGAGCTACTTTTGAATTTGCAGTTCAGCTTTTGTCACCGTTAGAAGAGTACAACAATATTCATGGACCTCTTCCAGATGCCCAGAGAGACTTATTGAAATTTCTATGGTACATTGGTAAGAAATTACATTAAATATTTTCGATTGATTTCTGGTATTATATTAACTATGCAATGGCACATCATTTAAACGAGTGCATATTATATGGGACTATAGGTGTATATCCAGCATTTCCGGCCAAGTGCGAATCGATGAGATCATTATTATAGACTAAACAATAGATGCGATCCCGCTAAAGAAATTATTACTGTAATAAAGTCAATAATGTATATTACAGTAATAATGATTAGTCAACAATCGCATATATTGCTCCACTATAATAATGATCTCGTCGATAGTGATCCAGGGTATAAATGAGACGAAATGACTTCATTTATAAGGATTCAACCCGACTAAAAGATTCATTTATAGGTATATAAATTTACATACAATTTTATTAAATAGTATATCGATACAGCAAGCAAACATCTTTTTATTAGAAAAGCATTAAAAAGTTTCGTTCAGCTTCTTTACAATATTCGTATAAATTTAAATGAGAGCCTATTTTGAAATTATTCTATTGTTGTTTTATGACCTTTTCAGGAAATTTAGAGAGCATAAGGTCCATGTCGGATAAATTCAACACATCTAAAAGCAGTTTCCACGCAAGTATGAAAAGAACAGCATCAGCACTGCTTAAGAAAATGCCGGAAATAATCAAATGGCCAAATACTGAAGCTGAAATCCAGCAGACAAGTCAGCGTTTTGGAGAACGTTCTCAATTTCAAACAATACTAGGCGCGATTGATGGAAGTCATATTGCTACATTTTGTATAACAGCACCAAAACAACTTCCACATGCTTATTTCAATAGAAAACGATTTTACTCGGTTGTCCTCCTTGCATCATGCAATGCCGATATGGAATTCAATTATGTTTGGACGGGGAATCCCGGCAGTTGTCATGATGCGACAATTTTGAGAGGGAGTGATCTTTATATACAAAGTGCAGAAAGGATTCGTCTTGGTTATGTAATACTTCAGCGTTTCCCATTTTAAGATGGCTGATAACCCCTTTTCGGGATCATCGAAACTTAACCATAGAAGAAAAAAGATTTAACAAAGCGCATAGTTCATGTCGAGTAATAATAAAGAGAGCCTTCGGCTTACTAAAGTGTCGATTTCGCCGACTGTTGAGATTTGAATTTGGAGACTTTCAGGTTTTAGTCAATTCTATCTTAGCTGCATGTGTATTACACAACATATGTTTGAAAGCCAATGAAGAGTGTGATTTTCCAAATGAAAACAACATTGTCATCTTGGAAGAGAATGACATATTTGAAAGAAATGGACATGAACTGCAAGGCATTCAAATAAGACAACAAATGATTAATCAAGTGTTAAATTTGATGTAATAACTGTCATTATTGTTTGAAATGGAAGGGGTTATTTTAACTTGGAAGAGTTTCTATTTTGGAACTTTTGTCTTGGATACTTTACCTGGGAATGTATTTACAGCAATTTATGAGTAAAGGCAAAAACACTACAACAACGAAGCACAATTATCTGTATTAAATGTAAATAAATTTAATAAAGTCTCTTGCACGACTAGAAAATTTCTTTAAACAAAAGTATTTGCAAAAAGAGTTCATGATTCTCTTTTTAGAAACATATATATATATATATATATATATATATATATAAAAAGAGTCTTTCTCTATTAAAATAAACTNTTAGAAACAAAAAAATATATAAATATATATTTACAATAAAAAAAAGAGTCTTTCTCTATTAAAATAAACTGAAAAAGTTTTAACCAAAAAATTATATGCGGGATGTATATCGCCCCTTCACAAAATAATAAATAATATGCAAAAATACTTAAGAGTCAAACAAAGCGAAATGTCCGGATTGACCATACATAATTCAATTCAATTTGTCAATTACTTTCTCCATTAATTTGTTTTGATTTTCCTGAAGATTCTTGATAGTGTTCAGAAAATTGTCATCTCTCTCTTTTAGGTAGTCTATTAGTTCACTTCGGGTGCCAGCACTTCTCTTTTGTTGCTTTTCTCCATCGTCAAGACTTTGTGGTGATGAACTTGCCTCACAATCGTTGACACAATCTGTTCCCAAAGAACTCTTGAGAACGGGTGGCCGAAACGCCGGGTCGTCGTGTAATAGGGTATGCATCTGTGACTCGTGAAGGAATGGTTTTGGTCGTTTGTTTCCAGTTTTATTTGATTCTGAGATGAACAGCCTATATGCTCTTTTCAGAGCATAAAGCATCTCTCTACACTGATCTGCAGAGGGATACGGTTTTTTTTTTAATTCCTTTGATATCAAATCTGCAACGCCACTCCACAAATTTTTCCCAACAGAGAAATTTTTGTCTTTCTCCCTTTTTTCCATTAGTATTCGTAAAAGTTTTTAAGTGGCATCGAATCGCCAACTGTATCTGGAAACTGACTCTGTGTCATCATTTTCATCGTCTGTGATGTCTGGTAAGTCGGTGCTCGACGGTTCAGGACGCTCATCGTCTTCAACTTGAACCCTACTTTCTGATGTCAACATTGTCACGGTGTTTTCTTCATCGGACCCTCTCGAGACAACATGTGGAACTACTACCTTCCTAGTGTCTGGATCGAAATCTGTATAGATAGGATCACTAGGGGGCTTTGGATGGCGTTTTTCAATTTCCATGCCAACAGACTCTGAATCTGTAATGAGAAAAAAATGCAAAGTAGAAAAGGGGAAATAATATGCCACTAAATATATATATATATATATATATGTGGGGGGAGGAGAGAACGAGTACCCACAATACAGTTCAACCCTACCATTGACAACTGTTAGTTCCGATACTAAGTCCGGCTATCCTGTTTTAAATAACAAAATACCAATGTGACTGTGAGCCGTTTTTTTATGTGTGTTGGTTTCAGATTACTTGCTTTGTGGGTGATGTTAGGGTTGCGTTTAGTCATTATAAGTGTTTCCTGTCATCTTGTTTTTGTAATTGAATACACACTATATCTTGCATAATGCAGAAGAAAAAATAGGGCTACTCCTATTGCAGCATGATACGACCACGCCCCTGATCACTGTTGATCACTGATATTAAACAAGTAATACTGTTGTCGTTTTGTATTGGCAGTAGTCATAAAAGCGCTATTGGTGTGATTAGTGGACGACCATTTGATTTTCATGGGGAGTGTGGCTTGGGCGATTTTGTAAATAAACAATTCAATCTTGGTGCCAGTGAAAATAAATATTCTAATCCTAGTAGTCCTGAAAATAAATAATTTAATCAGTAATCTATATTTTGCTATTTAATCCTGATTTGAAGAATATATTTTTGATTGAACATTGTTGAAATTGCAAAAAAAAAATAATTATAATGAATTATTAAGAATAAATAATTTGTTCGAAACTTTCTTTTAAAAATAATGATTTTCAAGGCAAAATCGCCCAAGCCCCAAAATACCCCCCCCCCCTCCGAAAATCTAATGGTCGTCACCTTACACTCATATATCACGCAATTCTGTTTGTGAGGGATTTTTATTGAATTAATTACTTTTTGTAAAATAAATATGAATTGTACACAGGAACCCGTACAATCGACGGTCAGTATTGACACCAGCTAAGACTGGTACTTTGACTAACGATGACCAAACAAGAGGTCACATACAAAATATGCGAGATGTGTATAATATTGCAGAGGGGGAGGGCGGACAGTGTAGAGGAAAACCGGAAGAATGTGGGCGGGAAAAGGAGAGAGATGGCCAGAGAGAAGGGATGTATGAGAGAAATTAGAAATGAGAAAAGAAATAGAGAAGGGATAAGATAATTCAGTTACTAACAGAGACCAGTGGTGTCATTCTATGACCTTAGAGTAAGGATCAGGATCAGGAAAATAAAGTAAAAGGTAGACTGGGTGAAAAAGGAACGGGAGAAAGGAGAGATGGGTGATAGAATGTAGCAATGGGCGGGAAAAGGAGCAAGGGGCAGGAGAAAGGAGCAAGGGGCGGGAGAAAGGAGCAAGGGGCGGGAGAAAGAAAAAAAACACACCCCTTTCCGCCCCTTATTCCAGAATTATTTTGATCAAAACAACAAATCAAACATCTCATTTTGCTCTCGTGACGTTATATAACATAAATTATGAAAACTTACTCTCTGAAAGCAATTTAATGTTGTCTCCTCGTATCAATATACGATATTCCACGCCCTTTACTTTAATACTGATAGGAAATATTTGACTTGTCAGATCTTTAATCATTCCGGACGCCATTTTGGTTTATTCTTTTCCCGCGTTGGTAAAACTTAAGCACTGTGGTTGGTCTGAAAAAATGTCTACCAATGGAAAATTCCATTGCTTAACAATTGTACCAATGGTTTACCAATGGTAAAAGTATTTACCATTTGTAAACAATGGTATAACTATGAACGCGCCCAATTTTTGTATTTTACAGATAAAAAAGGATATCATTGTGTAAATCCAGAGTTTATTACCGAACTAACAAATATCGACTACGACAATACCGGACTTTTCACTGGCTGTGATGATGCCACGCGTGGAGTAGATCATGCTTACCCTTCCGGTGCACTTGATGATACCTAATGTTTTTGTAGTAGATAATTTTACTGACTTTTACAGAGTCATTTTCTTTAGAGTTGAGTATCTTTTAATAAAAAGTTCATAAAACTCGAATAAAACGAGCAAATCGTTCAATTCAATCATCATAACTACATTTCACTAACAAAGTTGAAATCGGGCATAATTAAAACTAATTATAGTATGGCAACACTGGTAATTATGACAATTAACTATGTGTACATGTCGAATAACAAAATAAGAAACGTTACAACCGTTATTTGCTGCAACCCACAATGTCATAACATTTTTTGTGTACACCTCAGTAAAACTTATATTAGAGCTGTACACTGCATTGCACACCACAAGTCCGCTTCGATACTACAGGTATGGAATATCTGAGTTTATTTCACCTCATTACTCCACTTCGCTCGGGATAAACATGAAAATCTTATTATTTTTTGAAATAATTAACAGGTGTCTGCTTAAATGGAAGGCTTAAATTTAACTAGATGAACCAGGCGTAGTGTCATGCAAACGACAACTTACCTATTCATATAGCAAAATAAGCCTAATTGAAAAGAAAGATGAAAACACATATTTCGTAATGGGAAGTTGATATACATCTCAGACTTCTCAAAGAACCAATTAATTTCTTGAGATCTTCTAAAGATCAGTTGACGAGATATGTTAGCATTACTGGTAATAAGAATGAATATCAAAATACCGAAATTATTGTGAATTCTGTTTCTTCCTATGCGCATTTCGACAACTAATGTTTCTTCAGTGCAGATAAAATCAAAACATTTGGAAGTCCATAAACCAAAATAGGTGCAAAACCAAAACACTTAGAAGTCCATGAACCAAAATAAAATAGGTGTAAAAACTGATAGAGAATAAATATTCATATCATATATTATCATATATAATGTGCATTGCTTATATTCAATAAAAGTACAAAAAACTACTGTGAAGTCCGGAGCATTTTCAGAAGGAGAACCTCCGTATAAGGAAAGTTCATTGGAATGACAATTAAAAGAGCACACATACCCGCACAAAGAAACTTTAGGAAAGCCGTCATTTTCCTGACATGGGACGGGCATTTTGTTAGTAAAAATGCATCAACCTCCCTGATATGACGACAATCTAAGGCATGGATGCGTTAAGTCACATCAATAATATTGTCAACAAAATTTGCATCATTAAGGTAAACGGTAAAGATGCTCAGTTTACAAGTCACAGCGAGCTGAAGTAATATGAAACCGCGATAAAAAGGACAAAAATGCTGGAAAATTGAAATAAAAGTAGAGTTATCTTTCTAATGCTTTTTGTAGTAATCAATAGTTTGATTCAATGTTGTTCGTTTCAAGATGTTATTTGTCTGTCTCTCATAAATACACTCAGTAAATATAACACCTTCACAATTTGCTTTCAGACTAGCATCATAGGGGAAAATAAGAGTTCCAAACAAAACAAAATGTTTGGAATTATATTTCAGCAACTAAATTACAAAAAACAGGATAACAGTAAACACCTACAATGGCTGGGAACTACAATCACATGCTACAATTTACAAGCGAACTGCACTAGAAAACAAGAAAATTATTGACGCAAGCGTCAA
>MJUU01056548.1:0-23580 GCA_002080025.1 Modiolus philippinarum
CCTGGTTTCAGACAATAATTATATTCCTTCATGCACATCCCCATATAGTGTCCTTCCTTTGTGTAAAGATTAATAAAAATCCTTCTAGTGGTTTAAGAGGAGTTGCGCTTACGAGGTAACCCATAAATAGGGAATCAACGAAAAGTCAAAGTCGAATTATCTCCCCTTCCTGGTTTCGGACAATAATTATATTCCTTCATGCACATCTCCATATAGTGTCCTTCCTTTGTGTAAAGTTTCATCAAAATCCTTCAAGTGGTTTAAGAGGAGTTGCGCTTAGGAGAAGTGTGGACAGACGGACATACAGACAGACAGACAGACAGGGTGATTCCTATATACCCCCCAAACTTTGTTTGCGGGGGCTATATCTAAACAACATGCCTTGAATTCTTAAGTTTCTTCTAAACGGACACAAATATGAATGTGTTATTGTTCTACAGTTTTGAATAATTCAGGTATTCAATTTTTTTAAAATATTCGACAAATGGCTGTATTTTTCTGCTATTTTTAAAAAATTTTATCAAATACTTGACAGTAGCATTATGTTATATTTTATATCTACAACTTTGATTCATTTGAAACCTGCCCCAGTGTATACTTTTATGCCGCCCCACTGAACTGTTGTTTGTCGCCCAATTTAGTTATGAATCTGCCCAATTGTAAATCAGCGGTTCAAATAGTCAGGAAAACTGTTTACTGCAGAATGGGAGAATGATGGTCTAGTGGACAAGGGTTAAACGATCAGTCACCAAAGTTTGTTGGAGGGGGAATTACCTTTTTTTTGAAAAACTAGAGGCTCAGAGACTGAGCATATATCGCTCACCTGACAAAATGCTTCTATGCCATGCATGACCAAAAATGATGTTTCTACCAATGGGGTCTAAAATGTTAAGCTATGTTTTACTATAAGCACCCATGTTTTGTCTTATCCTATTGAAATGAGTAATTTCTGCAAAGGACCTTCTATACATTAAGTTGAATTTGCTTGAATATTTTCAGAGAAGATGATGAAAAGGATGGTTTTCTAATACCCGGCTTCAATGTTAATCTATGTTCTGCACTGGAGGCCGTGTTTTTGGTCGGATCAAAATGGAATGAGCAATTTATGTAAAGTACCTTATGTACATCATTCCTGTAAAGTTTGGTTGAATTTGCTTCACAAGTTTCAGAGGAGTTGCTGAAAATGTGATTTTCCCCATAAGTTCCCATATGTTAAACCTAAGTTCTGCGCTGGCGGCCATGTTTTTTATAGGAACGGAACAAAATGAGCACTCTTTGTGAAAGACCTTCCATACATCATTCCTGTAAAGTTTGTTTGAATTTGCTTCAGTTGTTTCAGAGGAGAAGATGAAAACGTGATTTTCCCATAGGGCCAATGTTAATCTATGTTCTGTGCTGGTGGCGATGTTTTTTGTTGAATCGGAATAAAACGAGCAATCTTTGTAAAGGACATTTAGTACATCATTCCTGTAAAGTTTGGTTGAATTGCTTCACAACTTTCAGAGTAGTTGCTGAAAATGTGATTTTTCCCATAGGGTCCTATGTTAAACCTAAGTTCCACGCTGGCAGCCATGTTTTTTATAGGATCTGAACAAAATGAGCACTCTTTGTGAAAAACCTTCATACATCATTCCTGTTAAGTTTGTTTGAATTTGCTTCAGTTGTTTCAGAGGAGAAAATCAAAATGTGAATTTCCTATAGGGCCAATATTATTAATAATAATAATAATAATATTCTTTATTTCAAGAGGGTTACACAGTTATTAATACAACTAATCTTCCCTGAGGCCCTCACAAGATAAAATAAAAACAAATTAACAACTAGAGGTACTGTGGCCTGGGGGGCCACAAAATGATACCCCCCACTCCCCAATGAAGAACGTCCCAAATATAATTTTTAAAAAAAAATAGTTATAATTGCACAATTCCATTGCCTTATAAAAATTTTGTGAAATTTGCAAAAAATCAATTTTTTAGTCTAGGAAGAGTAGTGGCCATTAAATGGGTACCCCCAAGCAGATACTGTAACGGTATTTATTTTTCAGATGCTTATTTTCCAGGGTTTTACAAATCATCACTGATTAGTGGTTACTATTTTTCAAGATTTCAACAAGGCTTCGCTATATATTTATATTGTGAAAATTACTATCAAGGGTATTATTTTCCATGGTTTTGGGTCAACCGCTAAAATAGCCAAAAGTAGTATACACAAAAATCAGAACATTTACAGTAACTATAAAGTCCATGTTTAAGCTGTGGGGAAACCTAAAAAAACTGCTACTTCATTTTGGTTGAGAACAGTATTAAAAAGTTTCATTCAGATAAATGAAGTTATACTTTTGTGTAAAAATTGACAACTGAGTACTAAAATGTTACAATAGTTAAAAAATCAACATACCGCCTGGTTATACCAACACCTGGAAAGGAATAGCTGCATATAATAAATGGTGGTCACTGTAGTAAGTTGGTATTAATGACAAATCAACATGTTCAGATGGTATGTTTGTATAAAAATGGTCAAGTATCCCTCCTTTTCGGTGTGTTGGTGTGTGACAAAGCTGGTTGAATCCATAATACTCAGTTGTCAATTTTTACACAAAAGTATAACTTCTTTTATCTGAATGAAACTTTTTAATACTGTTCTCAACCAAAATGAAGTAGCAGTTTTTTTTATGGGACATCATTTCAAGCTTGCATACAAAATTTCAAGTGACAGTGATTAGTAGTTACTGAGAAAAATGTTACGAAAAGTCTCTAAAAATGACAAAAGATCTCATAAATTAACTAAGTCAGTAAACAGGAAGTGGATGTCCAGCAAACCTGAAATCACTACTTGCGGTATGGGACATCATTTCAAGCTTGAATACAAAATTTCAAGTGAAAGTGATTAGTAGTTACTGAGAAAAATATTACGAAAAGTCTCTACAATTGACAAAAGATCTCATAAATTAACTAAGTCGGTAAACAGGAAGTGGATGTCCGGCAAACCTGAAATCGCTACTTGCGGTATGGGACATCATTTCAAGCTTGCATACAAAATTTCAAGTGAAAGTGATTAGTAGTTACTGAGGTCGGTAAACAGGAAGTGGATGTATGGCAAACCTGAAATCGCTACTTGCGGTATGGGACATCATTTCAAGCTTGCATACAAAATTTCAAGTGAAAGTGATTAGTAGTTACTGAGAAAAATATTACGAAAAGTCTCTACAATTGACAAAAGATCTCATAAATTAACTAAGTCGGAAAACAAGAAGTGGATGTCCGGCAAACCTGAAATCGCTACTTGCGGTATGGGACATCATTTCAAGCTTGCATACAAAATTTCAAGTGACAGTTATTAGTAGTTACTGAGAAAAATGTTACGAAAAAATTGTCACAGACAGACAGACGGAGAGATGGACAGACGGACAGAGTGATTCCTATATACCCCCCTGAACTTCGTTCGTGGGGGGTATAATAAAATGCATTTTACAATATACAATATAACAATTATAATTGTTCAGACTGAGAACTCAACAAGTAGTCTTTTATTTTGCACTTAAAAGAATGAATATTAGGTGCATCACGAATAGATTTTGGCAGATCATTCCACAAGGATGGTCCTGAATACATGAATGATTTTTTAAATAATTCTAAATTGGCTTTTGGAAGAGAAAGATTTCCTTGTATAACACTTCGAAGAGAATATGGATTATTTTCTGAGACATATTTGAATTTATCAACAAGATAAGTTGGTGCATCATTTTTAATACATTTGTATGCAAGTATGCATTTATGATACTTTATTCTTTGGTCAACAGTCAGCCACCCAAGCTGATTAAACAGGGGTTTTGAAGGGGCAAAGGGGTCTGTGTCCAGTATTACTCTAGCAGTTCTTTTCTGCAATTTCAAAATTCTATTTAATTCCACACAATGTATCAATTTGATGGGACCAGGTCAAAGAAGGGTCAATTTTGATACCCAAAATTTTTTCACAAGTAGAAATTTGTACTGTTTCATTATCAATAGTAAGAACACTTTCATTGTAATAAGGCATAATTTTTTGATTTGTTCCAATGTGAATGACCATGTATTTAGTTTTACTTGTGTTAATGAACATATTATTGTCACTACACCATTCTTCAACACAATGCAGATCCTCTTGTACCAAAGACTGTAGGGTATTAAAGCATTTTCCTGATAGGTGCAGACTATGTTCCCTGCTGTTAGCCATGTTTTTTGTCAAATCGGAATAAAATGAGCTATCTTAGTTAAGGACCTGTAGTACATCATTCCTGTAAAGTTTGGTTGAATTTGCTTCAGCAGTTTCAGAGGAGTTGCTGAAAATGTGATTTTTTCCTATAAGGTCCTATGTTAAACGTAAGTTCTGTGCTGGCGGACATGTTTTTTATCAGATCGGAACGAAATGAGCAATATTTGTAAAGGACCTTCCATACATCATTCCTGTAAAGTTTGGTTGAATTTGCTTCTGTGGTTTCAGAGGAGAAGATGAAAATGTGAAAAGCTAACGGACGGATGGACGAAGGACAACAAGTGATGGCAATAGCTAATACTGACCCTTTGGGTCAGGTGAGCTGCAAAACTTATAAAGATACATTTTGGTCCAAAACTCATGACCATCATAAAACTAACAAATATAGTCACAACATAGATCATTGCCATAAAACTGCATTTGCTGTTGCAACCTTTCATTGGTCAGCATCATGAACAAAAAGGAGCTATTTCTCAAAAGCTTCTTGCCCAATAATATGCTCCGAGGTAATATAGTGCAGTACAAGGTGACGTCAAAATCAGAAACAACATTGTTTTAAGTTCATAGGATTGGAATTATAAGAAATAAAAGTAACTTTGAGGAGTTTATGGATGTGTGAACATGGCCTTTCACTCACAAACTTTACATCATTCAGTTTATAAGTGAGTCCACTGTATTTAGACATTGATAAACTCCTCCAAGATTACATTTATTCCCATAATAAAGTTCAGCAAAAACTTAATGGTCTCACAAGATAAACAATTCTGATATATTATTTTATATTCTACACTTACGGGGACAGGCATCCTCAGTTATTTCAATATCATCCACTGCAATGTCACCTAATGGTCCGCCTCCACGTACTGCTACAAAACATATTTCTACCATCATGTCAGTCATATTTAATGGCATACACACATCCAGCCATCCATTTCCTTTGTTACCACTCACACTAGTTAGCGTTTTTACAGAGTTATCTGCCTTTGATTTGGCTTGTACCAGCAATGACCCAGTATCCGTTCCATACATATGATATTTGTATTTCAAATTCTGCTTTCCTGTAGTAGTGAATTCTGGGAAGGTCATACTTGTAGCATCTCCATGGTTACCATAAGTAGCATCTGTATATGCATAATAGCCTACAATACAGGCAAAAATAAATGTAGGTCACTTATATCATGATGTAGTTAGTTTTGCATTTTTTTTAAAAAATTAATGACATGCTTGATGAGTTTACTACATATTTGAGCCAGTTAAGTGTCTCAGGGGGACATGATTCTGGTCTTTCCCCCTTCCCAATTCAACGTAAACGCAACACATTACTGGCAGAGAACCCCATTCTGGCCGATATACAATCTGTTCTGAGCGAAAAAGCAAGTTTATGTCTCTCTTTGACACAAACTATTTCTATTCAATTGGCATCAGGAAAAGATGGTAGTCTTTGGGAACCATAAACTTTCCATTTTACCAACTGAACACACACCTAGGAAATATTATATACAGTGAACCCTCGTAACATCACCACCTTTGGGACCAGAGAAATTTTTGGCGATACGTGAGGGTGTAAATAACATAGAAATAATGCAATTTTTTTGAAAAATGTACCTTGAAAATGGTTGGCGATAAGTTGAGGGACCATCGTTAAAGAGGGGCAGTTAAACGAGGGAGCACTGTATTATGTTCTCTAATTTCTAGGACATTTATCAAACACCTGACCGATATGATAAAAATATTTTTCATCTCTAAGAAAGAACAACTCACATGAAATTTCCCACCAGATCTCTTCAGAACATGATCCTCAGTGTTTTACATTATGCCATTAAAGAAACATTTTCTACAACTTAAACACGTTAATTATGAAATTTCTCACATCTTGTTAAAATAAAATTTTCAAATGTATAAAAACTCAGCAATCCTCATTTTCAAACATTTGAAAAAAATTCAGTTGCATTTGATATCCTCAGATTTTATCCATTTAAACATAGTTAAATATTTCTGCACATTGATCATATTTTCTTAGTCATAGGTCACTTTAAAATGCATAAGGCCATACAAAAGCAATTAACTTTTTCATTAAAACTGATTAGGGAGGAATGTGAATTTTTTATATCTTTTTATTTGCAAAAAATAGACGAGACAGCTATTTACATTGAAAAAATTGATGGGTGTTCCATGGAACACTTGTGTCGCCTGCACTACAGAAGAGCCATTTTTGGTCCAGTGAAGCTCTAAAATATGCAAAATTAAAATTTTACTTATAATGTGCATGTCTAGATTAGGAGAAAAACATTCTGCAAATTTTGTTAAGAATATGAATTACAGTTTTAAGGACTTGCATATTAACCATCTGATTTAACATATGAGCTTAGTGCAGACTTGCCTACCCCTCTTGGTCAACAATAGTAAGTTACTTGATCAAAAATCGTAATCTGAGATAAAAAATAGTAAGGCACTTATTAATGCAAAAAAAGATGTTTTAAAACGGAAACTTTACCTTTAAATGAAAGGCACATTATGAAGTTACACAATACTCCCACCAAGAATACATTTTTTCTTAGATGGAAGCTTAGAATTCTTGTCTAAACGATCGTTTTTAAATTCTTTTTATTACCGGAAATGCCGAATTTAACTATAATACACGGAACCAGAATGAAATAACGGACCGGAGCTGAAAAAATTCCGGAATACCGCAAATTGAACAAATCGTAAGGAAATGGTAAACCATCGTAAGGGCGTAAGATGGCATTGAAAATAGTAAGCCTTACGCAAAAATCGTAAGGGTAGGCAAGTCTGTTAGTGGCTTGGCAAAGCTCTAGAATCTGTAAAAAAAAATCTAAGTATAATGTGCATAACCAGACCTGATATACAACATATACTGAAACCAGACCTGATATCCAACATATACTGAAAATTAGGTTGGAATCTGACAGACAGTTGTGAAGGAGTCGAAGATTAAAAAACCCAATTAACAAATGAGCTATTTTGGCTCTGTTAACCTCTTAAATCTGTAAAATCAAAATTTTAAATATCGGGTGCCCAACTATATCAAGTAATCAATGTATTCTGAAAGGCTGGTTGAAATATGATTTACTGTTTTGAAGGAGTTCCACATAAACAAACAGAATTAACAAATGAGCTATTCTGGCTCAGTGAACCTTTAAAACTGCAAAATCAAAATTTTAAGTATCAGATGCACAACTACATCAGGTGAACAACATATCCTGCAAGTTTGGTTGGAATCTGACTTATAGTTGTGATGGAATTGGGGATTAACAAACCAGATTATCAAATGAGCAATTTGAGCTCTGTGAACCTCTAAAATCTGTAAAATAAAAATTCTATATATAAGGTGCACAACTACATCAGGTGAACAATCTATCCTGAAAGTTTTGTTTGAATCGGGCTGGCAGTTTTGAAGGAGTTGCGGATTCAAAACAGACAGACTCACAAATGAGCAATTTTGGCTCTGTGAACCTCTAAAATCTGTAAAATCAAAATTCTAAGTATCAGGTGCACAACTACACCCGGTAAACAACTTATCCTGAAAGTTTTGTTAGAATCTAACTAGCAGTTTTGAAGGAGTTGCAGATTCAAAACCAACAGACTTACAAATGAGCAATTTTGGCTCTGTTAACCTCTAAAATCTGCAAAATCAGAATTCTAAGTATCAGGTGCACAACTACACCAGTTAAACAACATATCCTGAAAGTTTGGTAGGAATCGGACAAGTGGTTTTGAAGGAGTTGTGGATTCAAAAACTGTCGGGACGACGCAGGACGACGACGTAAGACGACGGATAGTAATCCCTATGTGTCGACTCTGCTTACAGCAGGCGACACAAAAAACCACCAAAATGTAGTGTAGGAAGTAAATTTAAGAAATAATTCATGGGCGCCGGTGGTTTGTTGGAGATTTACATATGGGTGGCCATTATTTTTGTTAATATTTTGTGGGTGAAATAAATGAAAATAATGGACACCCATATGTAAATCGACTACAAATCACCGGCGAACATGAATTATTTCGATTCTAATATGACATTTCATGATCTGAGCAGACCTATAGTGTACAAGGTAACAACAGCTATTACTTCAGATTTACTGACGTTTTTGTGCACAAAACATATTGTAATGTTGTAAATTTCAGCCTAAAGACTGTTGTGAAGTCGCTCATTACGTTATTGGAGATTTTCATATAGCTCGTCGTCATGTTTTCCATTGTTCTCATATTAGAATTTTATTTTGATTTTATTGAAAAAGCAAAGAAATAGGGTCAAAGAGAGGCTATTTTTCAAGCCTCCAACTATATGAAGGAGGGACTGAGAACCAATTAATTTTTCATGGCCTAAAATGGACAATGTGCAAAATTTTATCAACTTACTATTGTATATTCATATATTTTAAGGCATAAAAAAACAGCTAACGGAAATTGAAGGAAAACTCTAGAGAGAACTGCTTCCCTCCAAAATTTTAACGCATTATATATAAAAAATTCTTACTTGGATTTTCAAAATTTTGGTCATGTTGCTCATGTTATATTCTGCTAGCAAAGCTTTTCAATACAAAAGGTCAGAATTTTCACTTTAATTACAAATTTTCTCACACTCATAATCCATAAGAGGAGAAATATTATGACAAGGTTTATACATGTAATAATTTTTCTAAAGGAACTTCTGTTAGGTGGAACAAATATGCATTGAGAATCCCTATGTGTCCCTATGTGTTGACTCTGCTTACAGCAGGTTACACACAAACTGGATACCAGTACACCAACTACACATTTCAACGTTGCTTTAATTCTAACTTTGACCAGTATCCCTTATTGTTTTGTTTAGCACAATGAAACATGTATTTACAGGCTTGTGCTACCATACCAAGTTTATGGTTGCCCTTGACAACAACTGTTTCCAAATCAAATACATTTTCCTTAATCAAGATTATTTTGTTTCTTCTGTTTTAAACAATAGTGGAATTGCAGTAAACAGGCAAAAACTAATCAATAAGATTTACCATCAGAAAATGAATCAGGTCCTGTCATTTTTGAAGTCGTTGGACCAGAATGTCTCTTCCACTTGTAGGTGTGACTTTGTAATGGACAGGAACAGTTGATACTGTATCTACACATGTATGGCTGGTCAAAATCACATTTTCCATCCACTAATCCATCTGAAACAGAAAATGAAAATAAAAATAAGGCACATCAAAATCACATTTATCATCAACTATACCATGTGGCAAAGAAAATAACAAGTGTGACTATAAAATCTGTCTTACATCACTGCTGGGCCTACCTTTAAAATGTGGATAAACTTATCTATTCACCCCAAATAAACTTTAAATGCTCATTGGAGTGTGAAATTGAGGTCAAGAGCAAAGGCTATATGCAAGATCTTGATACTATCAAAATTGAACCTAATGGCATAATATCATACACTTTCTATTTACCATAACTGAAATAAGACCATGAGTTTGAGGTCAAGGTAACAGACTACAAGACAGAGGGTATTAAGGGAGTACGAGTCTCAGAAATTTTGTAATTAGAATTAAAATTCTGATCTTTTGTTTTGAGGAGCACTACTAATGGAACAACTTGAGCAAAAAATTTTGAAAATCCATGTAGGAATTTTTGAGATATAAGATGTCAAAATATTGGCGGGAATCAGATCTCTCTAGAGTTTTCCTTCAATTTGCATAAGATGTTTATAGGCCTTTAAATATATGAAATTATGATTTGAAGTTGATTAAATTTTATACACAGTCTATTTTACGTATTTTAAAGTGAGGTATGACCAAGAAAATTTGATCCATGTGCAAAAAATTTTAGCACTGTTAGAATTGATAAAACCCGAGGATATAGAATGCTTCTGAAATCTGACGCTCGTACTCCCTTAAGACAAACCTATATCCAATATTTCACTGACCTACCACTTATAGTTATGGAGTAATTGATCTACTCACTAAAATTTGATATGGTAACTAAACTGTTACTCTGAGGTTAAGGTCAAATTCACAATCATATACTACCCAAGACAAACCTGCATACTTAATATCTTTACATACAAGAACTATTTACACAGAAACTGATCAAATTTCAAAACCTTATTGTGATTTCTAGACCATGCAATTGAGGTCCAGGTCAAAAGCAATATGGCAGGAATCATGTACCACCAAAGACAAAAGTACACACCATACATCATTGCCTATTACTTCAAAGTACTGAGTAATTGGAATAGGGGACTTTCGAGATAGGAACTCTCGTATAATTTAAGGCGGAAATGATCTCCCCAGAGATGGAGTGACTTGATTCTTGATCTATTGAAATAAATATATACAACAGAAAAAAACAAAATATTTATGAAATTGAAGTATACACTTATAATTGTTCCTACATGACAAGTCTTTAACTAAATTTTAATTAACGAAAAAAAATTTATTTGAAGCGCTACAACATATTGAATATAAACAATCCTTAGCTCAACAGTGTTCATTAATTAGCAATTCCCTCTATTGATGCATTGCTTTTTTTGTATAGTATTAGAATTGTATTCCGGCTTGAACATGACTCAGAAGTCCTGTATTAGAAACATCTAATAAATCATTAGACCATGTTATTGAGATCAAGGTCAAAAACCATACTGCAGAAAGTCATGTACTATAATATACCAAAGACTTACATACTGTATATCATTGACATACTGTTTAGTTATCAAGAAACTAATCTAATCACAAAAACTGAACAAACCCACTAGACCATGAAATGAATGTCAAGGTTAAAAGGGTTTTCTGGTTCCATTTCACTAATCATACTAAGTACTGAAATATTACTGTAGAATAAGACCTTTTTTACAAAACTGAAAAAAGAATTTTCCCTGAGAATTTTTCACCGATATGAAAAAATTCTAATATTTCCATACTCATTTGAATTTATACATATTTTTCTCAAGTGACTTCTGGTTTAATGAAAATTTTAATGGTATTATATTTTATAATTCTAAAACGTTTGATTCAAATTAATTAGGAAGGAAACATCTCCTAGCTACAAATTATTGGTAGTTCACCCAAAGTACCATACAGCACTATGCCAAACTTCTGGAAGATTGCTTATGTGCTTTTATGAAAAAAAAGATGAAAATAAAATCTTTTTTGTGAAGCTGACAAGTATAATTATGATTTAAGGGAAGTATAAATGATTCCAATATATCAAAGGGGCAATCGTACAGTAGTAACAAAACACTTACATTTACACTCTTCATATGTCACCATAACATTGTCTAAGGCTATCAATCCACGTCCATTGCCTGATCTTATAGCCAGGAATTCTACTTGTGTATTGGAGTCCTTATTTAAAGGTACACATGTCTCCAGCCATCCTTCATCCTGTTCGCCAGAACGGTACCAAAGTGGCGTTTTGAGGCCGCTATTTAAATCTGTCACTCTCAAAGATCCAGGATCACTGCCACCAAAATAGGAATGAAATCTCAATGAAGACTTTGATGATGGTGTAAAAACAGGTGATATTATTCTTGCTGAGTCCCCTTCGCTTCCATATCTGCTTTGGTAATAAATATATCCTATAAAATAGAACAAAAGGCTCTCAGGACTATATATATATATGGGTCACCTGGAACATAGTGAGCAGGCCACAGTTTCGTAAATTTTACTAGGGTACTTATCGGAGTGTGTATTCCTGGTTTTAGGTTTTAACAGAATGATAAAAATCAAGTTTTATATGCTCATTTGCTAGGTATCATGCCTATCTTTAATTTTAAATGAAACAAATAAAAATTTAGAATTAATTTGGATTATTTTAAAAGTTAACAATGAAGGGGAGACTACTCCATATTTGCATCCTGTGAAAAGCGTATATTTTTCAACCTGTACTTTGAGGAAAATAACTTTCTTCGGAGCCGATCAACCCCCATTCAAAGTCCAATTTTTAGAATACTCATGTTCTGCCCCTTAGAGGGATACAAAGTTTTAACCCCATATATTCGTGGAAAATGATGTTTTGAATGGCTGAAAATGGTTTGTTTTGGTATTTTTGAAGCACTGAGAACAGTTATTTGTCAATGTTTGTATACCATTGTTTTCATTTGTAGAATTTGATATCATATTTATGTTTATTTCAAAGTAAAGTCCACATCAAGAGCATTGTTTTGGTATATAAGAATCCATATTTGCAAAGAAAAACAAATCCTACAGTGGGGGAATGGTTTCACCCCACTGTTTACTTTAATGACGTTGGAAAAAACTGTGTACTGCACCCTTTAAAGGCACATAAGAGAGCTGAAGATCAGCTGGAAATGTAGAATATACTAGTATTCATCAGTGATATATGTTCCATTGGTAAAAATACAGGTTTAAGTGTATTTTCAATTTTAACAATCTTCATAACATCAATTTCAATCTGGTGATTCATGAAGTCCATAGCAACCAAACCCAGTTCTTTTAATGGAAAGATATACATTTTGATGAGTCATTTTCAGCAACTTTAAACATGGAACCTCTTTTGCCATAACTTTATTAATATTTAATGTACAACATGAAAAGTGGTATCAAAATGTTCGGCAAATTACATAAATTTGTCCGCTTTTCCATACTAATTAACTTTCACAAAACATCATGAGGAACATTCTAAACCAAAATGATAAAAAATTGACCGCTGGAAAAAAAAATTAAGCATATTGCTTGCTTTTACTCAAATGCATTTTATTTGAAATTTGGTATTCTTTTTGATATTTTATACTGCTGAACTAGTGATTTGACTGAACAAGTGAGTATTATAAACTCATTTTCCCAGAAAATGTGAAACAATATCACTTAAAACCATTTGTACACCATTCAAGTATTGAATTATCTGTTTCACACCAAATTCTGAAAATATTGAGCCTTTGTAAAGATTCATAATTCAGTTATTTTTTTAGGACTGATAAACTATAGATATCAATGCGATTGCAACTTCATAGAGATGCAAGAAAATAAAAAAAAACTAAGAAACCGAGAAAAAAAATTTGCCTTAAGTGAGCAGGCCGCAGTTTGGTAAATTTTACTAGGGTACTTATCGGAGTGTGTATTCCTGGTTTTAGGTTTTACTATTTTATTTATCAGTTTTAACAGAATGATAAAAATCAAGTTTTATATGCTCATTTGCTAGGTATCATGCCTATCTTTAATTTTAAATGAAAAAAATTAAAATTTAGAATTAATTTGGATTATTTTAAAAGTTAACAATGAAGGGGAGACTACTCCATATTTGCATCCTGTGAAAAGCGTACATTTTTCAACCTGTACTTTGAGGAAAATAACTTTCCTCGGAGCCGATCAACCCCCATTCAAAGTCCAATTTTTAGAATACTCATGTTCTGCCCCTTAGAGGGATACAAAGTTTTAACCCCATATATTCACGGAAAATAATGTTTTGAATGGCTGAAAATGGTTTGTTTTGGTATTTTTGAAGCATTGAGAACAGTTATTTGTCAATGTTTGTATACCATTGTTTCCACTTGTAGAATTTGATATCATATTTATTTTTATTTCAAAGTAAAGTCCACATCAAGAGCATTGTTTTGGTATATAAGAATCCATATTTGCAAAGAAAAACAAATCCTACGGTGGGGAGATGGTTTCACCCCACTGTTTACTTTAATGACGATGGAAAAAACTGTGTACTGCACCCATAGCCAATAAGGTCTGTTAATCTCGTCATGTGACTCACGAGAATTCATGATAAACAGGCAATTCAAAAACGCTTCCTGTTAAAAACATGATGTCTTAGGATTATGACGTTCACATTTTTGTTTGAAACGTCATATATCTTTGTTTAAAATATAACATATGGTTACAAGTTTTGATCCCGGAAGTTCCAAAATTGTATGAAACTTACATGCCCTATACAAACAGTTAAATAAAAGGGTCTTCAAACTACAATAAGGGGTCCAATCTCATTTCCAAACTATGTTAAGGAATCCAATGTTAAACTACTTTCCAACTGGATGCCATCTTTGATGGGGGATAAATCTGCAAGACACAGTTTTAAGGAAAACTCTCATGTCTAAGTTTATTTCTGACTAGCCAATTTATTTTCAGATAATTTTGTTTTATTTTGCTCCAGTATTAAACTATGTTCCTCAGTGGCATCATCTTTGACAATCTGCAGACATCTATTGAAGGGGAACATCTCAAATACACTGTGATTAAGTTTGGTTAATCAGCAAAGGAAAAATTTCAGAATATGCATTCAACAGGATCCAGTGTTAAACATTGTTGCCAGCTGGCAGCCATTTTGGATGAAGGATTGATACCAAGCTAACAACACTTGGCACCTCCTAAGTAAATCATTCTTGCCATATATGACTGATTAAAATCCGTATAGCAGTTCTTTACAAGATCTCAAAAAGCATTTCCCATCAGATGCATTGTAAACTAAGTTCCCCTCTGGTGGCCATCTCTAATTCAGGATAAACACCATAGTAACAACACTTGTTCAGCACCTCATTAGTATCATTCATGCCATGTGTTTTGGTTTAAATATTCAGGGGTTTACTAAAAAAATATTTTAGTTTGCATCTCCCATAGGATGCAATGCTGGTAGCCATTTTAGATGAGGGATTGACACCAAAGTTACAACACTTGGTCTGCATTTTGTTAGTATCATTCATGCAAAGTTTTGTTTAATCAGTATTCACCGGTTCTCTAAAAGGTCTTTGTATGCATTTTTCCTTCGATCGAATGTTTTAGTACCTTACCCACTGACGGCTTAATTGGGTGACATATTAGCACCAAGTAACTTAATTAGCACCTCATGAATAACACTCGTGCCAAGATTGGTTCAAAGCTATTCAGTGGTTCTCAAGAAGAAGTTCTTTAAAAGAGAAGTTAGGACAAAAGGACTGATGACATTCGATGAAAAGTGATTGCAAAAGCTCACTATGGATATAGTCAGGTGAACTAAACAACAAGCTTTATATGCAAATCGTAAATACATGCAATTTGGCGTTTCTCTCTGAAAGGAATAGTGCTATAAACTCTTTATTCAATAATAAAGTGCTGACACAGAATGACTTGCCAACCCCATGCATTGCTTGAAAGCTAAACATTGATCTACAGCAGCAGCCATTATAATGAAATCTAAATCTTAAACTGTATGTACTTATTATTGAAACTCAGTTTTTTCCTGTGAATTCAATTTCAAATATCAAGTGGCTACAACTGAAAATCTGCTCTGGTTCAGGCTTTTCTTACTGTTGGAGAAAAACTTCAATCATTCATTCTGCATGACTGAGGGATTAAGGAGCCATCATCTTTTCATTCAAATCATTTTCTCCACAGACGCAATTATGGTGCAGACAGATCTATTCACATATGAAGCCTCTAGCAATTGTTATTCAAGAGCTATAGCGAAATCTAGATTTTGACCTTTTGACCTCTGTGACCTTGACCTTTGACCTGACTTTAAAAGAAAATTTGCAAAATGCTTTTCAACTTTATATGACCAACCAATATACAGACAAATATGAAGGTCCTATCACATCTGGTTGAAAAGAAATAGGCAATGTTAAAGATTTGGTTAAAGTTTTCAAATTTGTACTAAGTGACCTTGACCTTTGACTTGTACACCCAAATTGTTTTTTTTTTTTGTGGATTTGTACTAAGCTCTATTAAATCTATTCACATATAGAATATCATGTCTCAAGCCATTGTAATTAACAAGCTATAGCAAAATCTAGATTGTGACATTTTGACCTCTCTGACCAGTACCTTTGATCTGACTTTAGTGAAATTTACATAATGTTGTTTAGCTTTACACGACCAATAAACAGGCCAAATATGAAGGTTCTATTACATCTGGTTGAAAAGATATAGGCAATGTTAAAGTTTTGGTGAAGGTGTTCAAATTTGCACTCAGTGACCTTGATCTTTGACTTGACCCAATTTTTTATGGTGGATTTGTACTAAGCTCTATTAGATCTTATCAAACCTCTAGCTATTGTAATTAAAAAGCTATAGAAAAATCTAGATTTCGACATTTTTACCCTCTGTGACCTTGACCTTTGATCTGACCATAATGGTTTTCAGCCTGATATGAAGATCCTATCACATCTGGTTCAAAATTTATGAGCCAGGTTAAAGTTATGGACAAACAGAGAGACATACAGACATTCATACATACAAAAAGACAGATAGACAGACAGACAAACAGACAGACAGGACAAAAACAATATGCCCTTATCTAAAGATGTGGGGGCATTAAAAATTTTATCTGTATAAAGAAACTTCATCCAGGTAACATTCTTCTAAACAATAATTCAATTTTCATAATCATTTCGAATTTACTATGAGGTATGAGCAAAGCTCATTATTGAAGACCTTATGGTAACTTCAAGATGAAGAACAACAATAAAAACATTTTTCCATTGCTTGGTTTTATCATGTATTTGTAGAGACTTAATTTGTATTATTTGCCGTAACTCCATATCATTTCATTGTTGACAGATTTTGAAGGTAAAATATTGAGAAACATAAACAAAACAAAAACAGACATCTGTAATAAAATAAAAATTTGATACCTACCTCCGTTACCATCTGCACCTGATCTTGGATGGTTTACACTATTTGTAACATAATGTGTAAACTGCCATCCTACACTTCCTGTCACATTCTCCTTAGTATAATTGCAGGCCTTTTTATCTGAAAATGTGCAGTTAACTCCTGGCATCTCTGAAGAACAGCTGTCATTAGATATGGAACCTTTAAGCATAAGAAAAAATACTCAACTGATAATTAAAACTATATATTTATACTGGATACAGTACATAAAGGCTCATATATATATATATATGATTTTTCATATTGGTCCTGTATTATGTCCAAGGACGGTCATATTGGGCCGAGGCAACGCCAAGGCACAATACGGCTGTCTGAGGCCCAATACTGCTGTCCGAGGACATAATACAGGACCAATGTGAAAAATAACATTCTATGACGCCTTTATTAAATAGTTATGTAAAACTATGCTATTGATTCAGTGGCAACAAAATGGATGAAGGACTTGTCAGTCAATTTTCAAGTTTATTTTTCCTTTATCCTCAAGTTTACTTTCATGTAGGCCCTATGTCTGCTATTGGGAACAGTCTTAAACATTTGTAAATTTGACTTGTGATATGACAGCATGGATAAACATTACATGTCCATCAGCCACACAAATGACTCAAGACAAGTTCAATTCAGCGAACGGTAGCTACCTAAAAAGGCTTTACTTTTCTGATCTTCGTAGCATTTTGTATTGAAATCTGACTGTTGACATGTTTGAATACTATAATGTTTCATATTAAAAAAAACACTGAACTATCAAAGTATTTTTCAGAATGTCAACAAACCAGGGTTGTCATTGAACTTCTGCAAATTGAATGTAGAAATATGGGATCGTATCCTGCAAATGAAACTAAATTTCCGTTTTAAAATAAATCCTAATTAAAAATGTACGATTGGTTTACATTGTAGCAGTCTAGCAGATTATTCACCTGGAATTATGTTCTGTTCGTGACATTGCCGCCATTTTGTTGAAGATTTAATGAACCGGAAGTCTGTATTGGGCCTGGTCGTATTGGCCCAGTAAACCCGTATTGGGCCAGTAAATCCATATTAAGCCAGTAAATCCGTATTGGGCCTGTTTGGTCGTATTTGTCCAGTAAACCTATCTATATTTGCTCTTATCATTTTGTATTGCATAGACAATTTTAATCATATTTTACATAGCTATTTAATAATAATGAATATAATACAGGATATCAGTGCATTGCATTTGCACCAATTAGTATTTCATTTGCGCCACAAACAGTACTTCATTTGCACCATAATAAAAACTTTGCACCTGCGCCAAATACAGGTAAACATTACAGACAAAAGTAAAAATACTTAAACATTTATACGTTTCACTTTTATCAGTAATTTGTTTGAGTTTCCTTTGATCTCGTGAAGCAAATATTTTCAGTATTTTGCTACTGCACGAATATGAAAAAATATTGGCAAAAAGTATCTTAGACCACGCCTACTTTGTCAATCAGAATCAATGTAAACAAAGAAATATACATCTATATCACACAAATTCTTTTACTAATCGATAGTCAGTTTCATAATTTCTTCAAAATAGATTTTCATCTTTCAAAATTTGTTGTATCAAATGATTTTGTTAATTACCGATAAAAAGAATAATAGAAATTTTGTTTTGGATACTTCAAATATTGTCTCCAATAATAGACTCACCCACAAATTTGGCTTGTCCATTATAGTTGACAATATTTTCTGTATCCGAAACAAAGCTTCCATTATTCTATATGTATTTATCTGTTTGCCTACATTGCCTGTTTTCCTTGCTTATCGCGACAGGGAGGTGAAAGTATGATTACGAGCAAGATATTTAACTGAAACTCTAAAACTAATATATACACCATATTCTGAACTTGCAATAATGTAAAATCAAAAAATGTTTGAAACTTCAGTAGTACCAAAAACATATAGTAAATATAAATAAAGAATGAATAAAAATATTACTTCGGGAGTACATAAGTAGAATTTTATATTTACGATCTCCCCACTTGTCAACGTATATTTGTTCTGCATAACAAGGTTCCTTTGAAACAAATATTATAAACATTGTCATAACATTTCTTCCTTTTGGAACAATTATTATATAACATTTATTCCGTTAAGAACAAATACTATATTATTTGTTCCTTTGGAACAAATATTCTATAATAATTTATCCTTTGGAACAAATATTATGAAGGAACAAATAGCACGTGACACACTTAACATGTTTGATCTGGATACAACTAATACCAGTGAAGTAAAAAATTTACATATATTGAATATATTACATATTATATAAAATTAAATAATAAATTCAACATTTTTCAGCAGATATAAAAATATAAAGATATTAAATAGTATATAAAATATTGTTTCCACTTCTTATTACTTGAAAATTCACCTGAGGAATTAGCTAAATTGAAATACAAGCTTGTGGCGCAAATGAAATATATATACCCATTTTTCAAAAATAGGCACAAAAGCAATGCCCCCAGAATATGTCCTCTGTGATAATTAGGCATGGGGACAGGTTTGGATTTGATCTAATGCAGAATTCCCAAAAAATTATCTGAAAATCAGTGTTTATTTGAAACTGTGACTTTGACCTTAGGGATGGTGACCTAACAATCAATAGGTTTCTGTCTCCTATAAATATGACCATATTTGATTTTGATTTTATGCAGAATATTAAAGTTGATATCCAGAAACAATTTTTTATTAATTTTAGTGTGTGACCTTGACCTTGGGTGTAGGAACCCAAAATTTATAGAGCTCTGTTGCATATATTAAGTACTGTATTATGCCTAATTAATGCACCTCCCTATTTTCTGGGCAAAAATACTAATTTCAATACCCGTAAACCAGAAATTTCAGTACAGTTTATTTGTTAGATATACAATGAAAAAATTCTATACTGAATTTGAATCTGTGAGTAATGTTGCTTTAATATCACATAAGCTTATTCTTTGTTATATTCTTTGTTATATAAAAGTTGCTTATTCTATGCTTCTACTAGTTATTAAATGATTTTTACTTTAGTTTTGCTTGTCATAATAAATGCCCCCTTTTAAGAAAAATGCAACGCCCCTAGGGCATTTATTCGTCATAATACAGCAAGTATGTAATCATGATTGCCTTTGATCTGATGTAGGATACTCAAGTAATCCAGGAACTAATTTTTTCTTGAAATTTCAGTTTATTTTTTAGCAACTGTGACCTTGATCTCAAGGGTATTAACTCCAAAATCAAATTGAAAAGGGCTCTTTAGTATGAAATAATTAAATATGTTATCACTTAGTTTTGATCTGACAAAGGATACCTGAGTTATAACTGAAAGCAAAATTTTCTTGAAATTTTTGTCTATTCTTAAAACTTTTTGATCTTGACCTGGGGTGTAGTAACTAATAATACAAGACTCTGTCTTGTTTGACAAGTAATCATGCAAGATAGTTTAGTTTTAATCTGACAAAAGATTCTCAAGTTATCAATCAGAAACAAAAATTTATAAACAATTCATAGAAAAAAAATATACAAATCATTCATTCACTCGTACAAGTTAAAAAATCCCAAAGCTGAAAAGAAATATCATATGAAAGTACAATAATGATTTTTTTATCTTAATTTATTTTCTTTATCTTCAATAATTAGTTCAGTACAGTCATCCCTGCACCAATTTCACAGAAAGCAGTAAAATTAAATTGAGAAGTTAGTAGCCAATATATTTATATAGAGCTGTGTGCAACACTATTATCTATAAACCTAATGTATCTTACCTGTTGCAACCTTATCCTTCTTCTATCTATTTCCTACCCACCTAATGTTCATCGTNGAGTGGTCTAGGGCGCTGGACATAGTGCAGGCGGTGTTGCCATAGATGACAACAAGCAGGGGTTCAAATCCAGCCGAAGACCTTGCTGGATTTTCCGATGTTAACAGGTTTAAAAAATGATTTTCATCACTGTTGGCATTCGGAATCATACATTCCACCTTTGCAGCTCACCTTACCACCACATTATCATTCATATTATATAGAGCTGTGTGCAACACTATTATCTATAAACCTATTTATATAGTACTTATGTACTATAATCCATGTCAAAGGGTTAATCATGATGACACAACAAAAATGTTGCAAAAATAAAAAAATACTCCAGCTCTAAGATGAACTTCCAAGGAAACTTCAAGTTACTGTATCCAGCCCAATAAGCACCCAGGGCGCTTAGAAAATTCAAAAACAGGGATGCTTAATTGAATCGGCAAAACTGGAATTTATGCATGTCCGCTACCGTCATTGTTATTAAGTTCTATAATGCGTCTTCAACTTCAGGTTGTTAAAATCGTGAAAGTAACAGTAACCAATCATGCGAATTCGGCATAAATAAATAGATATCTTTACTCAGGAGTCCTAAAAGGCATAAAAATTAGGTTTCTTAAAATTACGGCGATAATATACCTGCTCAAAACTTGTACAAACTCGGCAAATAAACTTAAGTAAATTTTGGCAGTTCGGAGTTTTGAGGGGTCGCTTGTGCATTTTGACTTTGAAATTGTGCAATGGGGCACTTAATGCAGCAGGGCGCTAATAAGGTGGAATACGGTATTTAGTAGATTCTCATCCAAGGTCACCAAAAATAATGGGGCAGGCAGAAAAGTAGACATATATTGAAAAATTGCAATTTTGGCCCGTTTTACATTTTATAGCTTGGAAACGGTAAGAGATAAGCCAAATTTGTTGACATACTGCCAAAAGCTTGCAACGAGAGGAATCCTAAGAAAAAAATCCCATTGAAATCCAATGAAAAATAAGATTTTATATATTTTGAAAAACTCCAATTTTGACCGCACTGACCCCTTATGTGTCAAAAACATTAAAGAGATAGGCCAAATCTGTTGGCATATTACCAAAAGCTTACAAGAAGAAGAATCCAAAGAAAAAAATCCTATCAAAATCTGATGAAAAATAAAGATTTTACATATTTTGAAACATAGGTAATCAACGATTACAAAGTTTGCCTTGTGTGACATATAGTCACAATAACATAACTTTGTCTCTGTGCTGCTTAACAGCAGAGATTGATGCATACCTTAACTTTACATTAACATGTAACATACAGAAGCTGAAAATTGAACTATGATGTTGAATTCAATGATAAATTGTCAAACAGAAAAAGTAGGTCAAAAAGACACAACATTGCCTGGATACTTATGTACCATCTGAAATGCATGCATATACAATGTTAGATGATCCTACAATGTACCTTGACTGAGATATGAACTCTTCTAGGAACTTCATTGAGTGTAAGTTGATAAAGCCTAAAATTTAGGTCAAAAGGACCCAATTTATTATGGATGCATATGTATCATCCAAGATGCATGCATATGCAAGGTAAGAGGACACTACCATGTACAGTGATTGAGATCTGAATGTAAATCAATCAAGTGGAAAATATATGTCAAATTGACCCAGTTTGGACTAGATGCTGATGTATCATCCAAAATGTATGCATATGCAAGGTTAGATATGAACTCGGACATAAACTTGAATGTAAGTCAATCATGCAGAAGATGGAGGTCAAAGTGACCTAATTTTGCTTAGATGCTGACCTACTACAAAAGATGCATGCACATGCAAAGTTAGATGATACTACCATGTACAGTAACTGAAATATATGAACTCAAACATAAACTTGAATAAAAGTCAATCATACAGAAAATGTAGAGCAAAGTATTGTAATTTTGCATGGATGCCGACCTACTACCGCAGATGCATGCACAAGCAAAATTAGATTATCCTAACATGTACAGTGGCTGAGATATTAACTCGGACATAAACTTGAATGCAAGTCAATCATGCAGAAAATGTAGGCCAAAGAGAAATAATTATGCTTGGATGCTGATCTTCCACCAAAGATGCATTCACATGCAAGGTAAGATGATCCTACCATGTATAGTAGCAGGGATATCATCTCTGACCTAAACTTGAATGCAAGTCTGTACAGTCGCTGAGATATGAACTCGGACGTAAACTTGAATTTAAGTCAATAATGCGGAGAATGTAGGTCAAAGTGACCCCTTTTTTACCTAGATGCTGACCTATTGCCAAAGATGCATGTACATTTAAGGTTAGATGATCCTACCATGTACAGCAACTGAGATATAAACTCGGACCTAAAATTAAATGTAAGGCGATCAAGCTTAAAATATAGGTCAAAGAGACCTAATTTTCCTGGGGCTGTGAAACATCCCAACATGCACCTATATACAAAGTTTGATGACCCTTCCCTTCACAGTTCAATATATACCTAAATGCGGACTAAGACACTGACACAGAAGCAAGACGCAGATGAGGACACGAACATGGACGCGAACGTGGACGACAGGGTTACTCCAATAGTCCCCCTAAACTTTGTTGAGAAGAACTAAAAATTGCAATTTTGGCCCATGTTTTCACTAATTACTGGACCAAAAATTCATGTTTTCACTACTTTTTGTAATTAAGTCCACATTTCACGAAAAATTCATTTTTCCCTACATTTCGTAATAAAGTCCACATTTCGTCAAACAGGAAGTACACATCAGACAGGACTCTAAACAGGACATTCCTTACAACTAACCATATAGAGGCTGCATACCACTTTTGAAATCAATCCCTCTTGTAGAAGCTGAGAAAAATGCGACGAAAAATTCATGTTTTCACTACATTTTGTAACTAAGTCCACATTTCGTCAAACAGGAAGTACAC
>MJUU01056558.1:450-14044 GCA_002080025.1 Modiolus philippinarum
TCGCGACCCCGGTTACGCGTTTTTGACCCCTAAATATGCAAATTTTTCAAAGTTGTCGGATTTTGATGAAATTTGGTTTCCAGGTAGCTCTTATGACCCTGATTACAGAAAGGGGGTCAAAAAAAAATTTTCGGTCGCCATTTTCAAAATGGCCGCCATTCGTCCTTTTGTTCTCGCTATATCTCGGAAACGATAAAAAATTTATAAAAACATTTTATTGCAAAAATGTTCCTCTCATTGAGATCTACATTTGATTCAATTGAACAAAAACTCTGCGACAAACCGTTTTTTAGTTATTGCCCTTGACGCGTTTCGGTAAATCGGTGTTTTGCGAATAACTTTTTAACGCTAACAGATAATATAGTAAATATATATGTTTAAAGTGATCAGCATGCAAAGACCTTCAATTTGAGTACCAGGTTGAAGGTCATCGGTGACCTTTGACCTTGACCTTTGACCTTGTTAGCATATAAACTCAATAACCGTAATAGATAGCTGAAAAATTATATCAGCAAAAATGTTCACCATGTCAAGGGCTACATTTGTCTTATTTAGACCGAAGCTCTCCGATGACTCCCTGAAGAGTTATTGCCCTTGACGTGTTTCGGAAACACGTTTTTTGTGAATAACTTTTAAACCTTTACAGATAGTATGGTCATGTAACATGTCAAATTAATCAGTAGGAAGAGACCTTCAATTTGATCCCAAGGTCAAAGGTCCTCAAGGTCATCGGTCAAGGTCATAGCCAATTTATTCGTTTTTTTATCGTAAAATCTTTAAAACGATAAGAAATGGCTACTCTAATATATTGGAGACAATACGCATCTCATCAAGATGATATTAAACATGTGACATGACAAAACATAACACTTAACACAACATTGACTGTGAAAGACCTTGCAATTGTTCTCTGAACAATTGTCTTTTTAATTATATGAATATTTGTTTCAATAGTACACGGTAGCTATTTAGGAAAAAAATAGGAAAAGAATATTTATTGAGTAGTATAAGGTAACGAACAACCTGGTGTAAAAGGAAGTGATGTCAACCAGAAATTATGTCATCTGAAGTCTTGTGACGTGGGGCGGATGTCTCAGGTCCGAAAATGGGAGTATTAGAATTCCAAAAGTGAAAGTGTTCTGTGTACAACATAAAATTGTACAACTAAGAACAAATAATGAATTTATTTAATGTTGCAAAAATAACACTGATATCTAAAAGTATAATTAGGGTAACAATATGTTAAGGCTTATTGTAAGGGTTATTTGATTGATAGAGGTTTAGGTTTAATCAATATTTGTGAAGGGTAATATGATAGCAAGGACTAGTTTTAAACTTGTGGGTTTAGGGCTAGGGTTAATCAAAAATTGTTCTTAGGGTCAAAGTGATTAGACTTAAGCTAGGATTAATTAGTACTTAATTAGGATGTAACATCGAATATTTCTATAGTCAACTTACGACCATCATAGCAGCAGCAGGTTTACGATCTGCTATCTACCTCGATCTCGATTAACAAGCTGGAGCCATCAAGCATACTCGGAATCAATCCATGAGTAATGTGAGCACAGTCATGAGCAACTCGTGAAACGCATGAACAACTCTCGTGAGTTTTGAACACAGCCTCGACTAGCCTCATAAAACGAAAGAAATATTATTGATGAAATGACACCAAAACTACCGTGAAAATAAGGCTTATTACCTAAATGACAACTCAAACCACCACAACTCCCACCACTACCACCATCATCACCACCACTTCAAATCGAATATTGAAGTCGTGAGCAACTCATTTGTCGTGTGACCATCTTTAGGGCTAAAGAGATCAGTCGTGAGTATGTAAAATTGTAATCGTCACTGCCATAAGAACAAGCCTAATTAAAGGATTGCCACTTTCATCATCACCACCACAATAGCCTATTATCCAACTACAATCACCGAATAATGAAATAACAGCGCAAGTACAATCATGAGTAACTTATGAAAAACTCTCGATTCGTGTGAGAAACTCATGAAGAAATAAAGGAAGTCGTGAGTAGCCTCAGAGATACGATGAAGTATAGAATATAAAAGACAGCAGGAAACACCTACAATGACCGAAAAACATAGCCACTTGCCACTAAGTAAATAGGAACTGCACAAGAAAAAAACCCACAATAAAAATACAAAAGACAAACGTAAACACCGATAGAAACTCGGGACAGCCGGACTTGGTACCGGCACTAGCAAAAGCCAGAGGTAGGGTTAAACCGGTTTATGGGTACAAAACCTCCCATTTCTCTCCCGTTTCCCTATAGTATAATAAACATACGAATAAAACCCATACAGGTAGATTACTAACTCCATGACCACAATCTAGAAAAGAAAAATGGGGGAACAAAACGTTATTTTGAAAGATGGGTCAAGGAGCGCTCGCCGCTAAACTGCCGGCTAGCTCAAGGAGCCTAGTCTGCTGGTAAAACACTGTCGCACTACGGAAGAAAAATCAAATTCAAAACTCCCAATGGGTTTGGTAAAGAATCATCATGTATTTCAGTAGACATCGGCAGTATCAGTGAGAGGCCAGTATGTGTGTAAAATCCTCAGGTCACTGGATCCCAAAGCTAATTTAACGGACAAGTGCAGAATATCCTGTCGATATCCCCTATTGTGTACGTCCCAGTTTGTCTGGATTTTTAATCAGTTTCTGGCATTTTTTAATAACATTTCCGTTAAATCGAGGATGGGAAATGCCCTTAGTAATAAACTGTTTGCGAGTGACATTATATTTAGATATCAAATGTTCATATCTTCGATAAAACTTTTTAAATGTATTTAACAATTTATGAAATCTGTAACCTTGCTGCAAAAGTTTTGAAGTGATAGTAAGGTTACGTTCATTGTAATTGTCAAGAGTAGAACAAACGCGTGCGAATCATACCAGTTAAGAAATATAAACTCTGTAGGATGGGCTAGAGGAACGTCGCCGTCGAGAAAAGGGAAATTAGTAATACTGAAATCAAAATCGTCCCTTTTATCGTAAATTTTAGTTTTTATTTTACCAGAGTCAACGGTGATAGTTAGATCCAGAAAAGGGCAATTTTTTTTATAATCATTATTAGCTTTATTAAGTTTCAGTTTTTGTGGGTAAATGATGTCGACATAATCTCGAAACTGGGGATTGTCAATAGTAAGGATATCGTCAATATACCTGCTGTTATCATTGAAAATAGAAATAAGTTGATCACTGTTTTGTATGGTCCCATTTTGTAATTTTTCACGAAGTCACGTTCGTAACAGAAAAGAAAAAGATCTGCAATGAGAGGTGCACAATTTGTATCCATGGGAATTCCAATGACCTGTTGATAAACAATGTTGCCAAAACGAACAAAAATGTTGTCAAGCAAAAGATTAAGTGCTTTAATCGTACCATCACACGTCCAGGAGGAATGATTGTTGTAAGTAATATTAGAAAATAATCCTTGCTTTTTGTTACAACAAATAAACTGCAGTCCAGAAAATTTAAAAGACCATTTGATCAATTGTCCCATTTTAGATTTTATTCAAATTATGTTGAAGCCTTGTATTTAGTGTATAAAAATCATAACTGTCGGTATATGAAACTGGTTTTTGTATTGATTGCAATTTATCTAAAACTTCAATAGAGTTTTTTACACTCCAAAAGTATTTGACACCAGAGTTTTTTCACAATATTTTATAATTAACTCCTTCATACAAGAAAGTGCACTGGTTAAATGGATGTTTACACTATCTCCATTCTGTATTATTGTAGGAGGGTATGCGGAATAAAGATAAAATAGACGGTTCGACGCTTGAAAGAAGACCAACACTGAAGCATGGAGGCATGCTATTGATAATAAAAACATCTCTTTGACAGAGAATGGGGTTCATATAACCAATCAATGACCAAAGAAAACAGAATTAACGTAAACAAAAGACCAAAGACAGTTTCGATAAGGACAAAGATGAAATATGGCCTAGCCTTTGGATGGCCAGTCACAAGCGTTCTGAAACGCAAAATGATCCTTTACGAATAAAGAAAATGGTGGATTAAGTAAAACGAAATTTGCATTTTACAATTTTATCATCGGCTATTTTTATCATTTGACTACCGACATTGACATTTTCCCGGATTGAATCACTCACAGTGTGAATGGTGCTGTTAACAGAGCAGGACATGCTTACCCTTCCGGAGCACCTGATGTCACTCTCAGTTTCACTGGAGTTCACACTGTGAGTGCATTTGTTCTGAATGTTGTGATTTCTGTTTCTTTGCTTTGCGTCTTTCTTGCGTCGTTGTTTTTGTTTCTAGCGTCATTGTTTTCTGTGTTCTCGTTTTTGCCCTGTCTTTGGACTTCGATTTTTGTGAATTTCTCTCCTTTGTTCCTTCGGTATTCTACTGCCGTTGTCTCAACAAAAAGCAGCAGCAAAGCTCACCACCCTAGCGCAGCAGCGTAGCAGCAAAATTGTGAAATGAGCATGCACGCTGTTTAAATTCTCAACAAAACCACTTAGGGGTATATTAGCATTAAATACTTTCCGCAATGAAATATTGTCCGCCAATACAATTGTTACCTATGATAAATTCCGAGGACAGATAAAACGCATTGATGATCGTGAAATATTGTCGTCTTGGATTTTCCAATGAAATATTTATCAGGATGGACACTTTTTTCACAAGACATTATTTTGGCTTATAAGGTGTGATATTTCAGTAAGTCATTTCAGGTCAATGTGGCCGCTTACAGGAAATAAATATTAACTACCGGATACCTTTTCATACTTGGAGTAAATATATGTGTTATGGTCTGACGTTCATTTACTCTATATCCTTTCGTAAAATATCCATAACGAGGTCACGTTTTGAAATCCGTTGTCAAATGAGAAGTATTGTTCCGGTTTATGCTATGTTACCTTTAGGTATGAGAAGTTCCGGAATCGCTAAATGTGTTTTTTTAAACTGTGAAGCGATTTCTTACATTATTTTGCAAAACATTACATTTTCTTTACCACAAGTAGAACTGTTGGTCTTATTTGTTTCAAATTTAATTGTTTTTAATATAGGAAACTGATTGTTCTCTAACGAAATTGAAAGTCATTATTTGAACATGAACGTAGAAAATGCACTATATATAACTTGTCATCTTAATATGAGGAAGGTGCTGCATGTACCTTATAAGCGAGTGCAGGAATAAAATAACGCCTACAAACACTTGTATAAACTAGAGGCTCATAGACTGAACCTGTATCGCTCACCCGACGAAATGCTTCTATGCCATGCATAAATAATGGTTTAACCTGGATTTGGGATGTTGTCTCCTTGACATTAACCCCATGTCCTTTCTTATTTCATATTTACCAATGGGCCTAATACTTAGCTATGTTCTCCACCGGCACCGATATTTATTGACTGATATTGAAATGAGTAATCTTTGCGAATTAAGGATCTTCTATATATCATTCCAATACAATTTAGTTAAATTTTCTTGAATAGTTTCAGAGAAGAAAATGAAAAGAATGATTTTCTCATGGGCTCCAATTTCAAACTATGTTCCGCGTTGGCCGCCATGTATTTTGTCGAACGAAATGAAATGAGCAATTTTTGTAAAGCACCTTCCGTTCATCATTCCTGAAAACTTTGATTGAATTTGCATCAGCTGTTTCAGAGGAAATGATGAAAAATTGATTTTTCCCGTAGGTCCAATGTTAAACCCAAGTTCAAAGCTGGCGGTCATGCTTTTTACTGGATCAGAACGAAATGAGCATCTTTGTAAAGGACCTTTAAAGTTCCTGTAAGGTTTGGTTGCTTCAGTGGTTTCAGAAGAGAAGAGGAAAATGTGATTTTCCATAGGGTCCAATGTTAAACTAAGTTCTATGCTGGCGGCCATGTTTTTTTATCGGATCGGAACGAGATTAGCAGTCTTTGTAAAGGATCTTCCGTACATCATTTCTATTAAGATTGGTTGAATTTGCTTTAGCCGTTTCAGAGGAGAAAATGAAAATGTGATTTTACCCATACGGTCCAGTGATAAACCTCAGTTCCGCGCTGAGGTCATGTTTTTTTATTGATAGGAACGAAATAAGCAATCTTTGTTAAGGACCTTTAGTACATCATTTCTCTCAAGATTTGTTGAATTTGCTTCAGTGGTTTCAGAACAGAAGATGAAAGTGTGATTTTTCCCATAGGGTCCAATGTTAAACCTAAGTTCAGCGCTGGCGGCCATGTTTTTTATAAGATCGGAACGAAATGAGCAATCTTTGTTTAGTATTTTCCATACATCGTTCCTGTAAAGTTTGGTTGAATTTACTTCAGTGGCTTCTGAGAAGATGAAACAACGGCAGTAGAATACCAAAGAAACAAAGAAAGTGATGATTACAAAAATCCAAAGTCCAAAAGTCCAAAGAAATGGACAAAACGGCAACAAAGAAAAACAAAGACAAAACAAGGAACATGAGATTTTCCCATAGAGTCCAATGTTAAACTATGTTTCATGATGGCGGCCATGTTTTTAACGGATCGGATCGAAATGAGCAATTTGTCAAGGACCTTCAGTATATCATTCTTGTAAAGTTTGGATGAATTTGCTTCAGTGGTGTCAGAGGAGATGAAGATGAGATTTTCCCATAGAGTCCAATGTTAAGATATGTTCCGTGCTGGCGGCCATGTTTTTCATCGGATCGGAACAAAATGAACAATCTTTGTAAAGAACCTTCCATACATCATTCCTGCAAAGTTTGGTTGATTTTGCTTCAGCCGTTCAGAGGAGAAGATAAAAATGTGATTTTCTCATAGGGTACAATGTTAAACTCAGTTCCATGCTGGCCGCCTTGTTTTTTGATGGATCGGAACGAAATGAGCAATTTTTGTTCAGGACCTCAGGTACATCATTCCTGTAAAATTTGGTTCAATTTGCTTAACCGTTTCAGAGGAGAAGGTCCATAAGGTCCAATGTTTAACTTAAGTCCCGAGCTGGGGCCATGTTTTTTGATGGATTGGAAGGAAATGAATTTTTGTTAAGGACCTTTAGTACATCATTCCTTTTCAAGTTTGGTTGAATTTTCTTCAATGGTTTCAGAGGAGAAAATGAAAATGAGATTTTCCCATACGGTCAAATGTTAATCTATGTTTCGAGCTGGTGGCAATGTTTTTATCGGATCGGAACGAAATGAGTAATCTTTATTAAGGACCTTTAGTACATTATCCCTATAAAATGTGGTTCAATTTGCTACAACCATTTCGGAGGAGAAGATGAAAATGTTATTTTAACCATAAGTCCAATGTTTAACCTAAGTTCCGTGCTGGCAGTCATGTTTTTTTATCGAATCGGCACGAAATGAGCATCCTTTTGTAAAGGACCTTCAATAAATCTGGTTGAATTTGCTTCAGCCGTTCAAAGGAGAAAATGAAAATGTGATTTTTCTCATAGGGTACAATGTTAAAGTTCCGAGCTGGCAGCCAAGTTTTTTGTTGGATTGGAAGGAAATGAGCAATCTTAGTTAGGGACCTTAAGTTCATCATTCCTGTCTAGTTTTGTTGAATTTGCTTCAGTGCTTTCAGAGGAGAAGATGAAAATGAGATTTTCCCATAGAGTCAAGTTATGTTCCGTACTGGCGGCCATGTATTTAATCGGATAGGAACGAAATGAGCAAACTTTTTTGAGGACCTTTAGTACATCATTCCTGTGAAGTTTGGTTGAATTTGCTTCAACCTTTTCGGAGAAGATGAAAATGTCATTTTCCCCAGAGGGTCGAACGTTAAACCTATGTGCCGCGCTGGCAGTCATGTTTTTATCGGATCGAAACGAAATGAGCATTCTTTGTTGAGAATCTGCCATACATCATTCCTGTAAATTTTGGTTGAATTTGCTTCTGACTTTTCAGAGATGATGAAAATGTGATTGTTCCCATACAGTCCAATGTTAAACGAAATTCCGAGCTGGGGCCATGTTTTTAGATCACCTGACCTAAAATGCCATTTGAGCTTTTGCCATCCCTATACGTCCGTCGTCTGTCGTCCGTCGTATGTCCGTCTGTCAACAATTTCAAAAATCTTCTCCTCTTAAACCACTGGACCAAATGTAATCATACTTGGATTGAATCATCACCAGAGTATGGCTTCTCAATTAGGCGATTAGGCGGCATGTCAAACAACATAGCCGCCGTTGCTAAAAATAGAACATTTGGGTAAATTGCAGTTTTTTGCCAATAACTTGAAAACGTTACAGATATCAAAAAATCTGATGGAGAGTTAAAATAATAAAAATGATGAGATCTACTAACTGTGCAATTTTGAAGAAAATATGTAAACCCATCTAGGAGTTATAGCCCCTTTCCGTAAACTTGTCAAAATTTCAATTTTTTTTTATTTTTTATTACAAAAAAGTGTAACAGATAGAGGTCAAGTGTAAATTGCAACACCCACCGTGAAATTTTGAAGAAAAACCATAAACCCTTGAGGGGTCATTGCCTTTTTTTCACAGAATTTTGAAAATTTTCATATTTTCATATTTTTCCTCTTTTATTTCCCAAATTATAGAAGATGAAGGTTAAGTGTAAATTGATAAAATGTTTGCCACACTGTGGTGACTTCAAAATTGCTGTTGAAAATTGTTCGTTGACCATCATTTTCAAAACGGCCGTTAAAAAAGGCGGGAAAATTCAACATTGTCCGATTTCAATAAAATTTGGTTTCCAAATAGATATTGATGTTGCAACTTCAAAACCGGTGTTGAAAATTATTCGTTGACCATCATTTTCCAAAAGGCCACCAAAAAGGCGGGGAAATTCAACATTGTCCGATTTCAATGAAATATGGTGTCCAAATAGGTTGCAACGTCAAAACTGGTCTTAAAAATTATTCGTTGACGGCCATTTTCTAGATGGCCGCCAAAAAAAGCGGAATAATTCAGCATTATCCGATTTCAAGGAAATTTGGTATCTGAGTGGATATTGATGTCGCAACGTCAACAATGGTGTTGAAAATTGTTTGCTGACGGCCATTTACAAAATGATGTCTCGACTTCCCAACTGGTGTCGAAAGTGGTCCTTATGTCAAAAAAGCCCACAAAGAAATATGGTAAAATATAAGCAGACTTTAAATGCAGATAAAGATATTGGTTTGAGAAATTGAAGATCAACTGTATATTTTACAATGTTAGCTTGATTGTGGCAACTGAAGGCCAGGTGAGCGATACAGGCTCCTGGGAGCCTCTGGTTTATGGATTGGAACGAAATGAGCAATCTTGGTTAAGGACTTTTTGTACATCATTCCTGTCAGGTTTTGTTAAATTTGCTTCAGTGGTTTCAGAGGAGAGTATGAAAGTGTGATTTTTCCTAAAAGGTCCAGTTCCGCGCTAGCGGCAATGTTTTTAATCGGATCGGGACAAAATGAGCAATCCTTGTTTAGGATTTTTGGTATATTATTAATGTAAAGTTTGGTTCAATTTGCTTCAGTGGTTTCAGAGGAGAAGATGAAAATGATATTTTCCCACAGAGTCCAATGTTAAACAATGTTCCATGATGGCGGCCATGTTTTTATCGGATCGGAACGAAATAAGCAATCTGTAAAGGACCTTCAGTTAATCATTCCTGTAAAGTTTGGTTGAATTCGCTTCAATGGTTCAGAGGAGAATATGAGATTTTCCCACAGAGTCCAATGTTAAACTATGTTCCGTGCTGGAAGCCATGTTTTTTATCGGATCGGAACCAGAGATGGGCAACGATTACAGACACCAGTAACCGATTAATATTAATTATTTTAGGAATTTTGTGTAATCGATTATTAATCGATTACATGACTTGCTACTGTGTAATTGATTACAATCAATTACATTAGGCAATGTAATTATAATTACATTTCGATTTCACTTAAATATAAACAAAAAATATTTTAAGACAACAATGTCAAGTAGTAATTTCTGTGCTAAATTTTCTCCATAAAATTGAAGAACACTTTTTGAGTTTATATTTTATTGGTTTACCCAACTTTGATACTTAATATGATAATAGGTGCAAAATATGAAGGTCTTCAAAAAATGTCACATTTCAGGACTTTGGGATTGTCATAATTAATTTTGTATATCTTATGTTTGTTTGCTACAAGGAATCCCATTTGTCATTTTAGGAAACGAAGTTAGGGCTATACTAAAATCTACGAGAGCCGAGAAGGGACATCGTTTTGATGAATTTGGAATTCAGAATACGGAATTCAGAATTCGGAATACAGAATGCAGAATTAAGAATATGTTAATATTAACCAGTTGATGCAGCTAAATATCAACGTTTACTAGGATCGCGTGTGAAATTCGCTTTAAATAACCTAGTGTCGAGACAAATTTGCAGCCAGAACGAAAAATATTTAATTTCAACCTTTGCTTTAGATGTTTAGTATAAAAAATCTGAAGAGCAACAAGCATTTATTAATGAACCTGCTACCCCAAGCGCAATCACTGATTATTAAAAAATTAACAAAAATAAGGAAACATTTCTTTTTAATGTCATGTTCATGAATGCATGGTATTTTCGGTGTCCTTTTTTTATTTCATGTGTAAGAAGAAGGTCGTTGTAATTGGTTGGATAGCTTTGGAAGGGGTGCAAGAAGGGGATATAGACAGATGAAAAGACACAAGCACATATCATTTTATATCTGTCAGTGAAAATTGATTTCTTTTTATTGGTTGAAATCTCTTTCCACGTGGTATTTATTAATGCACCTTAAAATATCAAGCGGGTATTATTATGTGATAATGCCGGGCATTACTACTTGTATATATCTTATAAAACTATCGATTTTAGTTGCGAATCATTTTTTATAGCTTCTTTATGAGTGTGGTTTGTAGGAACAAACGGACCCAGTCAGTAGTATTTTACACTCTCTTCTCCATAGAATCATGTCTGACCTATCAGGAAATTTAAGTCATAGCTCGATCCTAAACTATTGCTATTCCTTAACCAAAAAGATATCATTGAGGATCCTACTCGTCACTACAAATCAGGCGAAATCACAAGAATTGTGACTTTGGCGTGGTATATATATATTTGCATGACAAAGGATGACAGGACCCATAATCTAAGTAATAGTCGGTATCTGTCGGTTTGTAAAACACTGAACTTGAAATTAGGCCATCCTTACTTGTACTATTGAAAGACTGTCTTGGGAAATATTGAAATTTGATGGCTGAATGGTACGAGGAAACATAGTCAGTGAAAGACTTGTAGTCATCTTAAGTGTCGGAGGACATCCCAAAGATATCGCTCCGACACCAAGAAGACATCATCAATTAAACTTTTATAAAGTTTCGGGATAGGTTCTTTAAAATTATATTACATATTTTTCTCAAGGTAGCCAACAAATAGACAAGACATGTTAGGGCCCACTTTGATTCCTATCGCAACGTCATTGGACTGAATGTAATATTACCTGTAAACTGGCAAGTCTTTAGAGGTTCATGCCTAATTCAGCGAAGCCTTTCATAAAAAGATGTGGTCCTCTGTTAAAAAACTGTTTTAAAAGCACCATAGCACAATTGTTGTAGATCTAGTGTATAGGAAAGTTACATCCATAGTGAAAATAGAAAAAAGAAGGGAAACGGGGAATGTGTCAAAGAGACAACCATCCAAAGGGGAGTTATAACAACTCAAAGCCACCATAAGATCTTAAATGAACGGTGAGGAAACCCCACACCCAACGGCAGGTCGGAGTCGGCCCCTAAATAAAGAGTAATCAGGTTCAGCGAAATAAACATCATCCTAGACTCCTATATACATAAAGTAAACTATCTAGGAAACAAACAAGACACACAAGTTTTATAAATTTCCTGACTTAGGACAGGCGCAAACCTGCTGCGGCGGGGTTAAACTAGTTTTATTTGGCCCAAACCTTCCCCCTATAGCCATTGTGATAAATAAAAAAACAATCGTAACAACAGTAAAATTCAGTTGGCAACAGGACTGAGTCAGTTGTGAAAAATGAAACTGAAAGAACTAAATATATGGACATAAACATGAAATCACTAGTCTGAAATCAGTATTTTCTGATTTCTTAAATCATGTGTTCTTAATATATTTAGGTAGACTCTCCACAACTGGATAAAATATTGTGGAGAAAACTAGAAAGGTATTCAGCTGCATAAGTACAAGTTGAAACTATGTGTCTACAAGGATTCCACAATGAAGTATTTCATAGAGCATATACAAACGTGATGTTCTTGGTCGAAGAACTCTTATCTGGTAGATACCACTTGTCTATGGGTGTCTTGATGACTTTTTACGATTCTCTTATTATCTTAATTACGTATTGTTGGGTTTAAGTTTTTGCAGAAAATTGGATCCGAAAGGTAAAACTTCCATGCAGTGCTAATTATTTAACTCTGTCTCCACTGGTGGCCATCTTGAATGGCGTATGGACATGTCAGACACATTTTAAATGGTCTAACCACTAGGTTTTGGTGGTAATATCAATCACAATCTAATTCCCCGGCACCTATTTCTATTTTATTTAAGACCCCTCCTCCTTCATTAATCTATATCTGTCTTAAAAGAAAAAAAAGAAAGCCATAAACCATATGTTCTAGTTTTTAGCTACGTTTGCCATGTTCTTTGGTCCTCGGACTCATCGAGAAACAATTTGAACAAATACACTCTGTTAATGTTTCGGGCTAAAATTAAATAATACCGAAGTTGCATAATGAACAGTAAATTTCACTATGCTGTACACGTGTTTCAAGGAGTAGCCTCTTATCGGCAGCATTAGAATCAAATAGTCAAATAGTATGGAAAGCCATAATCCAAAATAAGTAAAAAAAAAGTACTCATTACCAAACATATCGAAGTACATGTAGGAGGCCAAATTTGCTTTCAATTGGTCCAGTATTTTCAGAGAAGAATACTCATGGTAAAAGGCTAACAAAAACACACAAAGAAGGAATGAGCGACGGACAATAGCTGACATGGCTTTTGACTTAGGTGAAAAAAAGGCAAACAGGTTGCACAAAAATAACCCTGTATTTCCCCCTAAATTCGGTGCATGTTATAATATCAAGCTTAAGCAGGTTTTATTTGGTCTCTCCGTATTTGTTAAGAAAATACAAAGTCAAATCACCTTTTACGTGTATTGCCTTGCATATAAATTATAAAATTTTTGTCAAAAGTAAAGAGCAAAAATGAAATCATCAAGTTAAAAGAGATGACTAATGGTCTCTTTCCTCTATGCTAAAAACTGTAAGGAAGCTGCATGTATTTTCAACCTTCTTTATTTTTGACAGAGACAATATAATTTCCTTTTTTAATAAACATAAACTGTCAAAAATCCTTGTTTAAGACTTTTTTGCATATATATTTCTGAATATCAGCCAAGTGCGAATCGATGAGATCATTGTCATAGTCGAAACAATGATGCTGTTGAAAAGTTATGATTTCTAATAAACAATATTCCCTTTATTACAATAATAATTATTTTATCGGAGTCGCACTTATTGTTTCGCCTATGATTATCATCTAATCGATTTGAACATGGCCTACAGTGTTTTTTAAGTATGAATTTTAAATTGTTAACTGACCCTCGTCTTCTACAGTATTTATGCATTACTTGTATTTAAAT
>MJUU01056560.1:20828-79804 GCA_002080025.1 Modiolus philippinarum
GTTGCGTCTCATAATAATGAACATTTTTCCCATTATATGTTTTCAGCCGTCTATTACTGTTTACGAGTTGAAGCGTTAACAAGGCTTAAGGTCATCGGTGACCTTGACCGGTGACCTTTGACCNGGTGTCATTTTATAGATTATGTTAAACTGAACATTTTTGTTGTTTAAGGTTTCTGTCTATCTCTTACCGTTTCTGAGATATAAGCAAAAAACCTCCATTTCGGACCCTGAAAAACAGTTTTCGGACCCTACGTCCATAATGGTTGGTCCAAAAATTTTGGACTCGATGTAATAAATGTAGATCTTGATATGATACACATTTTCTCAATTACATGTTATCAGCTATCTATGATAGTTTTTGAGGTAGACCAACTGAGAGGTTCAAGGCCAAAGGTCAAGGTCATTGGTGACCTTTGACCTTGACATATTTAAATGTACAATAGTACTTCTAAGTTGATTGGTGGTGGTCCCAGGTCTCTACGACTTACGGTTTCCAAGAAAAATTTTTTTACGAAAAGTGAAAATCTTTAAGGGGAAATAACTCAATAAAAAGTCACCCGCATCCTTTCGACGGAAAGGGTTAGGGTTAGGGTTAGGGTTAGGGTTAGGGTCAACCCTAACCCTAATGTAATGAACTTGTCTCACGTAACACTGAACATTTTCCTCATTACATGTTATCAGCTATCTTTTACGGTTTTCGAGTTTAAGTGATCACAAGGTATTTAGTGAAAAGGGGAAGAACTCCGTAACGGAACGAAATTCCGAATGTGGCCCTCGACTGCGAAAAGTTTATGTCTGCCCGGTATTTTGTGCGTAAGCTCAATTCGACATGTCGCGTACAGTTTTGGGCCGAAGAGTTTAAAAGTTGGCGGAAAAAAAATTATAATAATCAGAAGAAATACTATAAGGTCTACCGAGAAGGTTCTCGGGTAGACCTTAATAATGAGAACTTCATAGAGAACGTTTTACGTGATAGAATGCCAGTTTTAATATACACTGTAATGAACACTGTACAGAGAACATTTTAAGAAACAGCATTCTGATATTCTGTAAGATACAACAAGAACCCGTTAGAAAGATGATGAACACTTCAATTGACGAAAACTGTACGGGAAAGCATAGTGACATTAAATACGAAGGAAACACGTAAGAAAGATGACGAACACTTTTCATTGACGAACATTGTACGGGAAAGCATGCTGACATGAAAATACGACAAGAACACGTTAAAGAGATTACGAACACTTTACATTGAAGAACATTGTGCGGGAAAGCATGCTGACATTAAATACGAAGGAAACACGTAAGACAGATGACGAACACTTTACATTGACGAACATTGTATGGGAAAGCATGCTGACATTAAAACACGACAAGAACACGTTAGAGAGATTACGGACACTTTATATTGAAGAACATTGTACGGGAAAGCATGCTGACATTAAATACGAAGGAAACACGTAAGACAGATGACGAACACTTTTCATCGACCAACATTGTACGGAAAAGCATACTGACATTAAGATACGAGAAGAACACGTTAGAGAGATTACGAACACTTTACGTTGAAGAGCATTGTGCGGGAAAGCATGCTGACATTTAAATACGAAGAAAACACGTACGAGAGTAACAAAATACCGAAGTTTCTGCATATGCGCATTTCGACAACTTGTGTATCTTCAGGGCAAATCAAATAAAAAATGTTGGAAATTCATTAACTGAAGTATGTGTTAAACCTGATGGAGAACAAATTCCCAATAGGATCTAAACAGAAAAGCCAAAATCAGCCACGGACAGAGCTTTGCAAGAGGGAGATACTCCTTAGTTTTGAACAAAATTGTCTTAAATTTAGATATTGCATTTCCAAATGAAATTAATCTTCGGGCTATAACCGAAGTACTGGCTACTGGGTTTGACAAATACCCTCGGGGACTTACAGTCCACCCGCAGAGATGATTATTGAATGGGGGTAATAACAAAATTACCCAGCACAGAGTGGTCAAGATCCGAAGTCCATGAGACAAGAAGACAAATCAGATGGAAACCACCGGAAAAATTGTCGACTGCAATGGTTGGAACTTGGTATATGTATTTCAAAAGAAATAGTGGATAAAACTGGTTTCATCACATGCCAAACCTCCCGTTCAATTGCGGTAATGTCCAGTAAAAAATGATATATCATCGAAAGTAGAATACAAAAAAAAAATCAATATAAAGTACAACCGTTAGAAGGAAAGTTTGAACATTACTGTCCATGTAAGGGCAATAAGTACCATTGAATTAAAGCCATCCCCTTTGTCGTACATGTTAGTACTGAGATTACCATTTAGTCAAGTTCGAGATGTAAACCCAAATAAGATGTGTATCTAGTAGTCTATATTGATTCCATTCTCTTATCCGACGTGACATCACAGTGCTGGATTGACAAATCAGATAAGTCGATTTTAATCTTACACCCCCATATAGGCGATGACACTAATAATGTTAACCAATATAATCTATGTAAAAAATCGATATTTCAAATTACAATATATTTGGTGTTATACTACTAACATCTTGCAATTCGGACATGTCGGATATGATTTTAATATTGAGGTTCCAAATGTATATTCCAAGTTTCATTAAAATATCTTGCAAAATGAACGAATAAATCAAAGTTGAATTTTTATAGATATAAAGTGAAATGCAGAGCTCTTCATCCACCTTTGCAGGTTAAGTGTTTGTGTTTGCTTGTCCGGATAAAAGAATTATATAAACACCATCAGTGTACAAGTTCGAATAATTGAGATGGATAATATGGCATCTCTTATTTTACGGGCGTTACCGAGTAACTGAAGAATTTCAGTTTAGAAGGTGTAGTGGAGTACAATTCATACCCCTTGGTATACACACCTACTCTTTTTACATGTTGGCGTTTAATAAAAGGTAATTAGGTTTCAAACTTGGAAATGTTTAAATTGATGAGCTAATTTGTCCTGTTTTTCATATGTGCATATAGCGTATTCAATATCAGTCATTTTCGGATTCCTTTATCCAGTATAATTTCATGAGTGTTAACGAGTTTCTGACGAATTTAAGTTTGGTAGCAGTATAAGAACAATTCTGAGAGAAGAGCAGTTCAATTTTTGCCCATTTGTATACCAGCTTGCTGTTGATATATAGTACCTCTAAATATAAATATTACTGTTCATTTGCATATCATACATTAAGAGCCATTCTCTGTAAGCATAAAAAAATCTGCCATATGGAAAGGTGGGGTCTTAGATTTTGATGAAATTTTGTATATAAAGTTCATGTGTAATCCTGACAACAAAATAAGTTTTGTTTTTCCATTTTGAGCTGTGGTTGCTATGGTAACCGGTCATGCCCAAATATGGCAAAATGCTGTCAAAATGACCAAAACGAGTGAAATCTAAATAGCTGTAAAAGAAAATGTGAATTAACTGGTGTTTTATTACTATACCAGTGATTAGATATTGGGTCAATGTAACATTTAAAACAAAAAGCAATGAAATAACCTAAGTCTAAATTTGGTTACCATGGCAACAAAAATCAGTAAAAACGACAATTTCCAAAAAATGGAAAAATGGCCAATTTTGCCCATTTTTAAGCGTTAATTACAAAAAATCGCATCCATGGAAATTCATCAAACTTACTGACCTTGCAGTTTAGTATATTATCTTTAAAATATCAAAAAATAAAAATAGTGTTATTCCGATTTTCAAAGATAAATAATTTTGAAATGTGCTGCAATACTGATTTTCTGATTTTTGTCAAAAAACCCAAAATAACCATTTTTACTTGTATTTCAGTCCCTCTATAGCAGATAGTATTGGCATTGAGTTTATTAGGCTATTCTAAAATGAGAATGCTTAATATATGCTAAATGACCTTGACATTCCATCTCAAGGTCACGAAACTCAAATTTCCCAGGTCAAATTTTGTCAAAAACCGCTCAAAATCTGTATTACTACTAGTATTTCTGCCCATCTTCAGTAGATTGTAATGAAGTTGGGTATTTGTTTATATTAAAATGAACATGCTTTTTATATCTTGGTAAATGGTATATGACCTTGATATTAGATCTCAAGGTCACAAAACTCAAACTTCCAAGGTCAAATTTGTGTCAAAAACCGCTCGAAATCTGTATTTCGACTTGTATTTTAGCCCATCTTTGGTAGATTGTAATGATGTTGGGTATCTGCTTGTTTTAATAGAAACATGCTTTTATATCTTGGTATATGCTATATTACCTTGATATTCCATCTCAAGGTCACAAAACTCAAATTTCCAAGGTCAAATTTTTGTTAACAAATTGCTAAAAATCTGTATTTCGACTTGTATTTCAGCCCATTTCCAGAAGATTGTAATGATGTTGGGTATTTTTTTTTAATAAACATACTTTTTATATCTTCGAATATGCTATATGACCTTGACATTGCATCCCAAGGTCATGAAAGTCGAAGTTTCAAGGTTTTGGCCACAAATATTCTCATTTTATACTATTTGCTCGGGAATGATATGGAATATGCCAGGTATAACTTTCTGATGACATTAAGTTAGCAGGAAACAACCATTCAGATGTTTGACCTTGAACTTTGAAGGTCAAAAGATAATCACCAAGGTTATTATTTATCCATAAGATCAAATATTGCTACAAGATTAATATTCTTGTTTTATGGGTTTTTTTCGTTTGGCACATGTACATACTTTAAATATGCTCTGGTGTATAAGAATTCTGTACCATGGCATTGCTCTGACCAGCATCTGTTGTTTATAGCCTTACTGAAAGATGAAAAACGAAAATTGAATGCTTCAAAATCTGCCATTGGCTCAACGCAAATCCAATAATGACCTTAACAGAAACTTAAACCTTAGTCCTTCCAGCTGAACATATATGTAAAGGTGACCTAATTCTGGAATTATATTGGCTACCCCCGATCTATCTACTAAAAACATTCTTCTATGACCTTTAGCTGCTGAATTATTGATTTTAACAAAAATAAATGAATATGTGGGTCCATACTTATGAACTAGTCTAATATAAAGTGTTGCCGTATAATAGAGATGTCAATCACATTAAAGCGCCCAAATGATCAATAAACAATATTTAAATCAAACTACATTTAGTGTGATTTAATTTTTTATGCCCCCGGATCTTTAAATCAGGGGCATATTGTTTTTGGCCTGTCTTTCTGTCTGTCCGTCTGTCTGTCTGTCTGCATGTCTGTCCGCAACTTTAACTTGGATCATAACCTTTAAACCAGATGTGATAGGATCTTCATATTTGGTTAACATATGTGTATTGATCATTTAAAGTTAAACACCATTATGCAAATTTCACTAAGGTCAGGTCAAAGGTCAAGGTCACAAAGGTCAAAAGGTCAAAATCTAGATTTTACTATAGCTCGTTAATTACAATTGCTAGAGGCTTGATATTCTATATGCCAATAGAACTAATTAAGCTTTAAAAAATTTACCCCAAAAAATTAGGTCAGATCAAAGGTCAAGGTCACCGAGAGCAAAATTAAAAACTTTAACAAAACCTTTAACATTGCCTATATCTTTTCAACCAGATGCAGTAGGACCTTCATAATTTGCATGTATATTATGAAGATCCTACTACATTGCAAATAAAACTAAACAGCATTATGCAAATTTCAATAAGGTCAGGTCAAAGGTCAAGGTCACAGAGGTCAAAAGGTCAAAATATAGATTTTGGTATAGCTCGTTAATTACAATTTCTAGGCCTGATATTCCATATATGAATAGATCTAATCAATTTTAATACAAATTAAACAAAAAAAATTGGGTCGGGTCAAAGTTTAAGGTCACTGAGTGCAAATTTGAAATTTAATAAAAGCTTTAATATTGCCTATAGATATCTTTTTAACCACATGTGATAGGACCTTCATATTTTTCCTGTATATTGGTCATATAAAACTAAACAGCATTATGCAAATGCCTTTATGGTCAGGTCAAAGGTCAAGGTCACAGAGGTCAAAAGGTCAAAATACAGATTTTGCTATAGCTCGTCAATTACAATTGCTAGAGGTTTGGTCTTCTATAAATGAACAGATCTAAATTAATGAAGCTAGAGGTCTGATATTCCATATATGAATAGATCTAATAAAGCTTTATACAAATCCACCAAAAAATTTGGGTCAGGTCAAAGGTAAAGGTCACTGAGTGAAAATTTGAAAACTTAAACATTGCGGATATTTTTCAACCAGATGTGATAGGACCTTCATATTTGGTCTGTATATTGATCAAATAAAGTTGAACACAATTATGCAAATTTCATTAAGATCAGGTCAAAGGTCAAGGTAACAAGTCAAAAGGTCAAAATCTAGATTTTGCGTTTAGTTCGTTAATTAGAATTGACTTGATATTCTAAATGTGATTGGATCAAATGAGGCATAGTACAGATGTCTACTTAACCTTAATTTCTAGTGATTGCAATTTTAGTATTTATTTTGTATGGTAGACATGGTTGCTGCCGGGGGCATAGTGTTTCACAAACAGATCTTGTTGATTGATGCAAAAAAAGTAGGTCAGTGAACCTAATTTTGGTACAGATAATGAGTACCACACAACTTCCAACCATTATAGAAAGTGAGATATGACTCTAAATTAAAATGTTAATAGAATAAACAATGAAAGGATATGGAGTAAATGCACATGATATAAAGTCTCTACAAAAACAGTAAAATCAAGCAAGGGAACAATGCTTTTATTGTTGTTCTTCATCTTGAAGTTATCATGAAGCCTTCAACAATGAGCTTTGCTCATACCTCATAGTAAGTTCAAGACAGCTCTTAGCAACGGTTTGAGTGGAATTCTTTGCTACTTGTCAATTAGCGCTACATTGTCATGGATGCGGGATTGACAACAAACATTAATAAAACTTGACAAAAAATAATCATAAGTGTCTTAAGCTAGTGGACAATTACAACATATAGACAATCACAGGACACTCATCAAGTCAATTGTAAGACACTTGGCTAGGTTAAATAGTGAGATGTGGGCACTATAAACAGGTGGTCAGAATAATATTTTGAAATTACAAAAAAAAGAAAAAATAAAATGCTAAAATTTGAAGTGTGATAGTATGAAAGTTTATCCATATGATAAATTCTCTCAAGAACAAGTCTAAAACTGAAATATAGAGAGCATTCATCTGTCACGGGGAATCCTTTTCCGGACTCCACACTGCAGGAGAGACAAACGCCAGTCTTAAGTACACAATGAAAGAATATGGAGTAATGCACATAGGAGTTATGGGACTTTGACCATTTTTTAGCAATACTATACAACTGGAGATCTTGTGGACGCAACTCCTCGGAAACCGTGTATTGGATTTTGTTCAAATTTTGTAGGATTGTGAGTCACTATATGTCCTAGATCATATAGCACCGCCATTTTGATTCGTCAATTTTTATAGGAGTTATGGGACTTTGACGATTTTTAGCAATTCTACACAAATGGAGATCTTGTGGACGCAACTCCTCGGAAACCGTGTATTGGATTTTGTTCAAATTTTGTAGGATTGTTAGTCACTATATGTACTAGATCATATTGCACCGCCATTATGATTCTTCAATTTTTAAATGAGTTATGGGACTTTGACCATTTTTAGCAATACTATACAACTGGAGATCTTGTGAACGCAACTCCTAGGAAACCGTGTATTGGATTTTGTTCAAATTTTGTAGGATTGTAAGTCACTATATGTCCTAGATCATATCGCACCGCCATTTTGATTCGTCAATTTTTATAGGAGTTATGGGACTTTGGCGATTTTTAGCAATTCTACACAAATGGAGATCTTGTGGACGCAACTCCTCGGAAACTGTGTATTGGATTTTGTTCAAATTTTGTAGGATTGTTAGTCACTATATGTCCTAGATCATATCGCACCGCCATTTTGATTCGTCAATTTTTATAGGAGTTATGGGACTCTGACGATTTTTAGCAATACTATTCAAATGGAGATCTTGTTTCCCAATGTTATACAATGGCAAATCTTGTGGACGCAACTCCTCAGAAACCGCTTGCTAGATTTCCTTCAAATTTTACAGGATTGTTAGTCACCATTAGTACAAGATCATATCGCATTGCCATTATGATTCTTCAAATTTTCTCGGAGTTATGGGACTTTGATTATTTCTACAATGTTTTACAATGGCAAGTCTTGTGGACGCAACTCCTCAGAAACCGCTGGCCAGAATTCATTCAAATTTTACAGGATCGTTAGTCACCATTAGTACTAGATCATATTGCATTGCCATTTTGATTTTTTAAAATTTTGTGGGAGTTATGGGACTTTGATTATTTCCCAATGTTATACAAGGGCAAATCTTGTGGACGCACTCCTCAGAAACCGCTTGCCAGAATTCCTTCAAATTTTACAGGATTGTTAGTCACCATTAGTACTAGATCATAATGCATCGCCATTTTGATTTGTCAAATTCTGTGGGAGTTATGGGACTTTGATTATTTCCCAATGTCATACAATTTGCAAATCTTGTGGAGGCAACTCCTCAGAAACCGCTTGCCAGAATTCCTTCAAATTTAAAAGGATTGTTATTCACCATTAGTACTAGATCATATCGCATCGCCATTTTGATTTGTCAAATTTTGTGGGAGTTATGGGACTTTGATTATTTCCCAAGGATTTACAATGGCAAATCTTGTTGACGCAACTCCTCAGAAACCGCTTGCCAGAATTCCTTCAAATTTTACAGGATTGTTAGTCACAATTAGTACTAGATCATATCGCATTGCCATATTGATTCGCCAAATTTTGTGGGAGTAATTGGACTTTGATTATTTCCACATTGTTATACAATAGGAAATCTTGTGGACGAAACTCCTCAGAAACTGCTAGTCCAAATTCATGATAATTTACAGGATTGTTAGTAACTATATGTACAAGATCATATCGCATCGCCATTTTGATTGGTCAAATTTTACAGGAGTTATGGGACTTTATCGACTTAGTGCGTGCTACAGCTTAGGAACAATTTGTGTGCACAACTCCTCAAAATCCAATTAACAGATTATGATGAAATTTTGGTTGAACATTTGCCACCATATGTACTTGATCATATTATGCTTCCATTTTGATTTGACAAATTTTACTGGAGTTATGGGACTTTATCGACTTAATGCATACTACAACATAGAAAGACTTGTCGACACATCTTCTCAAAATCCAATTAAGGGATTTTGCTGAAATTTTGCTTAGCTGTTTGCCACCTAATGCAGTTGATTATATCTTGCCGCCATTTTGATTCGCAAAATTTTACTTGAGTTATTGGACTTTATCGACTTTACTGCGGCGGCGGGGGACATAGCTACACGTAGTAATCTTGTTAATTTGGAAACTGTAGGCCGTGCCAGTTGTATTTTGGTACAGATGTTACAAGTACCCAAGATACAATCAGTACCCAACTACCATAATCCTACCACTTGTACTTGCTCAAATACAAACCTTCATAGATAAATTAAGGGCAATGTAAAAACTACTCTGTTTGGATTAGGGATAAAAAAATAGTCCTAAAATCATGTCTGACAGAATGCAAGCTCACCTTTTTCAAGAGCATATGCATCACACTTGAATTTTTTCTTGATAGATGGGATTGTTGCTTGTCATAAATTCCTTTTTTATTTCAATTTCATCAAAAGATTATGAAACATACTCCCAATTATTTTTTGTAATCGCAAATCTGTTGAACCCAGTTATTAAAGTAGATGTACTTTGTAATTTTCAATCCGTTTATCTGAATAAATTAACTAAAAGCCTCAGTCGCTCACCTGATAAAATGCTTTTAAGCTATGCCTATGCTGATGAACAAAAATGAACATAGGGTCTAATGGTAATAAATGTTCTCAACTGACAACCATGGTTTTTGTCAGATAAAATGCAATACTGGTGGCCATTTTTTGTCAGATCTGAAGGAAATATGCAATAGTTATACATCATTCTGTAAGGTTTGGTAAAATTGGCTTCAGTAGTTTAAGAGGAGAAGATAAAAAATGTGATTTTTTTTATATCAAAGCATATAATGATCTTGAATTTTAAGGCATTAAGTCAAAGCATATTGTCATATTATTTCAAAGCCATAGGTCAAAGCATATTGTGATATTGAATGTAAAGGCCATTAGTAAAAGCATATTTTTATATTGAATTTCAAGGCTATAAGTCAAAGCTCGAGATTGCAGTTTAACTTTGAAGTTTTGCTTTTTATAATTTGTTTGACTTGTGTACACTCTGAATGAGAGTTCATCAATTGATTGAGTCATTGGGATGATATTTGGTCTGAGGACGCATAACATCAGTGTCAGAATATCTCAGCTACTGCTGGTCACAGAGGGATAATATGTGATCATTTGGTACATCTTGGGTAGTTATCAACTTCTATACCAGAATACAGTCATCTTGACCTAAATTTCAAAATATATAATTGACGCTGATTCAAGTTTTGGCTTAGCTCTATATTATAGCAACTGAAAGTCATATAGGGATGATATTTGGTCTTTGGGTACCAAAAGTTGTATATTATCCGTACTAAAATTAGGTCACCTCGACCTATACTCTCCAAATAAATGGCTTAGTTTAAAGTCCATATCTAAGAATTGAAGAACAAGTTATAAAACGATTACAAATTCATAATTCTTTGTTATAGACATGATAAAGATTCAACTAACGAATGACTTAGAACTATAATTGGCGAAAGATTATGCCAATGATGGCCAACAGGATAAGATGTCACGTGCGACTGCTCGATTTCTTTATTAGCAATTAGAGTATGTATTATGAGCTCACCTGACCCATAGGGTCGGTGTAAGCTATTGCCATAACTTGGTGTCAATCGTCTGTCCGACCATTACTTTTATCACATTATACAGGATCGTGTTCGGAAGGTCCTTTACAACGATTGCTAATTTTGGTCAGATCTGACAAAAAACGTGGCTGTCATTACTGCAGAACAAGTATAACATTTGGAAAATCATATTTTATCACCTCCTTTTAAACCACTGAAGCAAATTCAACCAAAGGTTACAGGAATTACTTTTCATAAATCCTTCACAGCATTTGTTCTTTTCATTTCTACCTGACAAAAACATGGCTGCCAGCATGAAACATAGTTTAACATAGACAAATAGGAATAAGTCATCATTTTCAACATTTATTTTAAAACTGCTCTTGCAAAAAAATTAACTTAACTGTACTGGAATGATGTCTTTAAAGCTATTTTCAAATATTGCTCATTCTGGTAGGATTTGACAAAAAACATGACTGCAAGTGTGGGACATAGTTTACCATTTGACCCTATTGGAAGATCATATCTTGAGTGTCTCCTTTTAAAAATTGAAGCCAATTCAACCAAACTTTACAGGAATGATGAATGGAATGTTTTTCTTATAAACATTGCTCATATGATTTGGACCCAACAACAAACCTGACCCCCCAGCATTGAACATACAATGAAGTTTAACATTTGGGAAAATCATATTTTGTCATCTCCTCTGAAACTACTGAAGAAAATTCAACCAAACTTTTAATGAATAACGTCACAAAAATTGCTCAATGCAGTTGGAGCCGAAAAAGATATGGCCACCAGCGAATAACAAATATAGCCACCAGTGCAAAACATAGTTTAACATTGGATCCTATTAGAAAATCCTCATTTTCATCATCTGATCTGAAAATATTAATGCAAATTTAAGTAAACAGCATAGGAATTATACATAGAAGGTTCTTCACAAAGATTGCTCGTTTCAGCTGAATCTGACAAAACAATTGGCCGTAAGCGTGACAGTAAGTGTGAACCACCCCGTTAGTCTAAAGCGAACAAGCCGAGGACAATGGCAATGTCGGAAATCAAAGAAACAAAGACAAAACATGAGCACAGCACAGAAAAGAAATGAAGACACGCACGTGAAACTTAGATTAATATTGGACCCTATGGGAAATTCATTTTTTTATTCATCTTCTCTGAACCACTCAACCCAATTCAACACATCTTATCAGGAATAATGTATGGAATTGCTCATTTCAATTGAATTAGATAAAACATGGTTGCCAATGCGGAACATAGTTTAACATTTGACTGTAAGATAAAATTATTGTTTTCATTATCTGCTCTTAAATTTTTGAAGCAAATTTAACTAAACTACCGCAATGTATGGAAAGTTCTTTACAAAAGATAATATACTAAACTTCAAGCTCAGTAAGTTTAATGAATTTCCATGGATGCATTTTTTGTAATTAACGCTTAAAAATGGGCAAAATTGGACATTTTTCCATTTTTTGGAAATTGTCGTTTTTACTGATTTTTGTTGCCATGGTAACCAAATTTACACTCAAATCATTTCGTTGCTTTTTGTTTTAAATGTTACATTGACCCATTATCTAATCACTGATATAGTAATATAACCCCAGTTAATTCATATTTTCTTTTACAGCCTACTTAGATTTCACTCGTTTTGGCCATTTTGACACCATTTTTGAAGCCAAATTTGGGCATGACCGGTTACCATAGCAACCACTGCTCAAAATGGAAAAAACAAAACTTATTACATATGACCTTTATATACAAAATTTCATCAAAATCTGAGACCCCACCTTTCCAAGTGTTTTTGATGCTTACAGAGAATGGCTTTTAAAGTGCAGTTATGCATTGTTGGAAACATTATTTGGAATTGACAATATTGATCCTATTGCTGTTTTTCAAGGATCAGTCTGATTAAAGATGTCAAAGTTTCAAGCTTGGTAAGGTTCAAATTGGTGAGGCATTTTGTCCCGTTTCCCAAAGGTATATGTAGCGTGTTCCATATAACTCATAGCAGATTCCTCTATCCAGTATAGCTACTAAGGAATATATTTTTGTAATTAACAATGACGGGATATGGAGTAAATATAAATGAGACTAAATCTCCACAAATACAAAGTGAAACCAAGTAAGTCTGACTTCACTTAATGTAAAAAACTAAATACAGTAGTATTTATATTTGCTTTTTAGAAATAAAAGAGCTTAAAGAAGAATTTGGAGGTGAGTTATGACAAATATTTTCGGAAGATTGTCAAGAGCATCGGTGGCTGATATCTTTTATATAATGGTTATGAACGAATTCTTATTTATCGTAAATATTATTTTCATCGGATTTCACAATTGTAGTCATACCATAAAATACAAAAAATACCCAAAAATGCATAAAACAGCTTATTTCGTTATGCTGTACACGTGTTTCATGGGGTAACCTATTATGGGCAGAATTAGTATCAATTATATGGAAAGCCATAATTCAAAAGTAGTCCAAAAAGAAATATTTATTACAAAAAATATCGAAATATGACGCCAATCCGTTACCAAGGACATCTACTGAGTGTCATACATGGAATGAAGCCTCAGTATTTTTAAGTTGTTGGAATTTTGATACAAACAAAAAAAAATTTAAAAAGCACAAGGTAAAATTATCACGTCAGACCAGCAGTGGCATCGGCCATAATTCAGCAACGTTAATCACACATTTTGATTAATTCAAACAGTTAATATCCACAAATGGATTTTCAGTTATGCAGGTCCCTTTATACTAGGATGGAAGGATCTTATCAACAAAAATTTGATGTAGCAAAAATAAATTCAACAGATGTAAGCAGAAACACTAAATTAAAACAGAGAAGTGAGGCTTATAACAAAATTACCGAACAGTAAACAATACAACAAATGTTAAAACAAGGTATACACCATAAAATACTACAGTTTGTATCAAGTAAAATACAGATATATAGAAATATCATTAATTGTTAACAAGAAAATTATATAACAGAGAAGTACAAACATTCAACATAACAGACATCGACTGTAAGGCTTTATCCTAGGTCAGCATTACTGACGTGGCTTTTATTTTGTTTTGATCTGCAATTTAAAGATTTAATAGTTGCATTCAATGGATATTGTATCTTTACAACATTAAAAAAAAAGCAAACAAAGAAAAACCCAGAAGATATTATGAGAGAAATAGCCATAAAAGACCAATTACTGAGAAATATATATAATGAGATTCAAAACAGGAGATGGGTAATCTGCTGAAATAGTTAGATGCAGAGATTGAAATGTAGTCAAAGTGATAGATAAGAATTAACAAAGTGAAAAAAGTGGTGAAAAAATACAATACAGATATAGTGGATTTATACAGACACTAAAATAAAGGCCATGCAGTGATATTGTTTGTTTGTTTTGTAAATATATCCCTCCTGTATGTAGGAGCACCATCATATAAAGTAATATAAGACGCAAGGAGGAACATTTAACAAATATGCACCAAGCATGTTAATGTGAGGATTGCCTTCTGAGGTATTTCTTTAAACTGATCTGCAAACACAGCTTTAATGACTTTTTTCATTCATTAGATGAATTTTGTATAATATTTATTTATAGATTTGCGAACAGAAACAGAAAATATAAGAACAGAAATGGCAACCTTGTCTATAAAATCAGAAGGTAAGAGAAAAACTCATTGAAAAAAAATTATCAATTGAAAGTAGAAATAACAGAATATCCGTAGCAAAATGTTACAACTACAAAGCATCAGTTACTACAGATTCAAACGAGTAGCACAAAATAAAAAATACAAGACATTTAACAAGCATTATCAGTATTGGGTGCAAAATGGGACAAACGTAACAAAGTTATACAAAGAAAAATCGTAATTAGGTGCATCAAAGTTATACAAACAGTAAAATATAAAAGATATGACAAGAAGTTATTTAAGAAGCTGTAACAAAGTAGCACAAACAGTAAAACTCAAAACATATTATAAATAAGGTGAGAATCGAACATCATTTTTAAAACGAATAATCCAAGGACATTAGCAACATAAAATACATAGAGACTCAGAGTCTCAGCCTGTATCGCTCACCTGAAAAAATGCTTAAAACATTATATGGCGCAGCAACAGCAGCAGCAGAAGACATATCCAAATATGTAGAAGTAGCAGCAGCAATATAGTGAAATGAGCATGCGAGTACAGCCAGAACCATACTAGTAAACGACTCGTGAGTCGTGTTAACAATTCATGAGTCATGTCAGCTGCCCTGAGTAGTTTCAATAAACAAGAAAATCCATAACTGAAGAATCTCACCAACACAATTGTCATCCATTATAAAAGCCCAACTTCCACGATAACCACTACCACCACCACCACCACCACCACCACCACCACAATAGCCTATCATCCCACCGCCGCCGCCGCCGCCGAAAAGTGAAATGAGCACGAGAGCACTGATAAAAACAGCAAAAAGAATGGTTAGGGTTAGTCGTGAACAAATACAACATTTCTGATCTAACAACAGAAAAGTTAGGGTTAATACAAGAATAAGTGCAAGGTTAAAGATTAGGGTTAGGATAAAGACGAGACCAGTGAAAATACCATGGACAAAGGTAGAAGGCAAAACTAAAGTAGAAGGCGAGACCTAGGAAGGTACCTTGGATAGAGGTAGGGCGAGACTAATAAAAGAACCTTGAATTGAGGTAGGGCGAGACTAATAAAAGAACCTTAATTGAGGTAGGGCGAAACAAATAAAAGAACCTTGAATTGAGGTAGGGCAAAACCGATATCTGACATTTTAACACATGACCAATGGCAATAGACAAATGAGACCAAAGCTTAAAGCAAGACATACGTGTTGAGGCCAAAGGTCAGCGACATACTAAATATGGTAGATTCATTACACTTCTTGGTTCCGGAACGGAAACGATCTCCGGAACCGGAATTTGAAGGGAAAAAACGAAGCAGCCCTAAAATATTTAACAAAGAATGCACTACGGAAAAATAGTCTATAGTGCCGTGTTATACTACTCAGCAGCACTAGAACCAAAACAAAGGAATAAGTTATTTATTTGTTATCTATAGTTTTCCAAGGAAACCTCTAGCATAAGCTATTGATTTGTTATTGAAAATTCAACTATAGTTTACCATTACCATGGAGGGCATATAGAATCAGATATTTATTTATTGTTGGGAGTTTACAAGGGGACCTTAAGTATTAGTTATTAGTTACTAATTTGTTATTGACAATTTAAATGCGGAACCTATAGTATAGTTTACCAATGCCAGGGGGCATATAGAATCAGATATCTATTTATTGTTGGGGGTTTACCAGGGGGCCTTAATTATTAGTTTTTAGTTAATCATTTGTTATTGAAAGTTTTGCAAAGGAAACTCTAGTTTCAGTTGTTATAGTGTAATTTGTTATTGATATTTTACCAATATAAATCAAAAACAAACATGATAAATAGTTATATTGTTTTCAGGTACTACAGAAAAAGTAGTTGATATAGAAACAAAAGTTGCCGATGTTACCAGAAGCACTGACGGTAAGAATCATAATTTCTCTAAATCTTATCCTATAAACTCTTTAATTTTCATTGGATATCGATTGGATTTTTTCTTTCGATTTTGGTGCTATGAGTATTATATACTTGCCAATGAAATGTCTAAAATGACAACCAAGGGCAAAAACAATTTAACATATGACGGCATTTTTAACATGACAGTAATATGGATTTTAACATGACAGTAATAAGCATTTTAACATGACAGTCATAGGCATTTTAACATGACAGCAATAGGCATTTAAACCTGAGAGTAATAGGCATTTTAACTCGACAATGGTAGGCATTTTAACATGACAATAATAGGCATTTTAACATGACCAAAAAAGCATTTTCACATGACAAAAATAGGCATTTTAACACGACAATAATAGGCATTTTCACATGACAATTATAGGCATTTTAACATGACCGTAATAGGCATTTTAACATGACAGAAATAGACATTTTAACATGACAGTTATATGTATTTTAACATGACAATAATATGCATATGCATTTTAGCATAACAGTGATAGGCACTTTAACATGACAATAATAGGCATTTTAACATGACAGTCATAAGCATTTTAGCATGACGAAATAGGCATTTTCACATGACAATAATAGGTATTTACACATGACAGTAATAACCATTTAAGCATGACGAAATAGGCATTTTCACATGACAGTAATAGGTATTTTAATATGACAGAAATAGGCATTTTAACATGACAGTTATATGTATTTGAACATGACAATAATATGCATTTTTTAACATTACAGTAATAGGCATTTCAACATGAAAGTAATAGCCATTTTAACATGACAAAAATTGGCATTTTAACATGACCGTTACATGTATTTTAACATGACAATAATCTGCATTTTTAACATTACAGTAATAGGCATTTTACTACCAATCAGGTAACTGAAATGACTTTTAAATGAGCCTTAAGTATTTAATATAGAAGAAGTAACATGGGATACAGCTAGCGTCAGCATCCACGTTAGCATCAGTGTCCGGTTAGGAGAATGGTTCAAAGTAAATACCAAGTTACTGACATGTTCCACATCAACCATATTGGTATGTATGATGCATTTTGGATGACAATAACAATGCATGCGTCGGATGCTGTCTGTGACCTACATTGTATGCATGAACGACTTGGTTAGGTAGAATGATGAAAGCCCATTCCCAGTTACTAATATGTCCCACATCAACCATATTGATATGTATGATGCATTTTGGGATGACACTAACAATGCATGCGTCAGATGCAGTCTTTGACCTACATTTAACGCTTGAGCGACTTGGTAAGATAGAGTGGTGAAAGTTCATTCCTGGTTACTGACGTGTCCCACATCAACCATATTGGTATGTATGGTACATTTTGGGATGACAACAACAATGCATGTTTCGGATGCTTTCTATGACCTACATTTTACGCATGAGCGACTTGGTAAGGTAGAATGTTTGAAGTCTATTTTGGCTTTCTGACATGTCCTACATTAACCATATTTGTATGTATGGTGAAATTTGGGATGACAACAACAATGCATGCTTCAGATGCAGTCTGTGACCTACATTTTATGCATGAGGGACTTGGTCAGGGTAAAATGGTTAAAGTCATTTCCCGATTACTGACTTTTCCCACATCAACCATATTGGTACTTTTGATGCATTTTGGGATGACAACAACAATGCATGCTTCAGATGCAGTCTGTGACCTACATTTTATGCATGAGGGACTTGGTCAGGGTAAAATGGTTAAAGTCATTTCCCGATTACTGACTTTTCCCACATCAACCAAATTGGTACTTATGATGCATTTTGGGATGACGACAACAATGCATGTTTTAGATGCTGACTGACCTACGTTTTATGCATGAGCAACTTAGTTAATTAGAATTGTTAAGGTCTATTTCTGCTAATTGACATGTCCCACATCAACCTTATTGGTATGTGTGATGCATTTTGGGATGAAAGTCTTTGACCTATATTTTACACATGAATGAATTTGTTAAAAAGAATGATTATAGTCTATTCCTGTTTACTGACATGTTTAACATGTGACAATGCTGCGCAACAAGGTTGGCTTAGCAGGCTATGGCGGCTTTCTATGTTTAGTGTACAGTGTTTTAATTTTTTAAAAGTAGTCATAATTAAAATTCACATGGACTTTTGTGATTAAATCATTACATTGATGTATAGATACATCTGAAAACCATTTCCAAATTAAACTGCAGAAAAGTGTACAGTCTTGAATCAAGAACCAAACATGATGGCAGTGTGGGGGCAACACATGTAAAAGAAATAAATATGAACAAGAACCCTCCATATTTAACCTTCAGCAACAAGCAGGATGGAAACCAGAGAAAAAAACTGGTAGTATCATGAGGTGCTCATAGAGAGAGAGTAATCATGATCTGCTACAAAAACTTGAAGTATCATAAGGTGCTCATAGATAGGGAGTCATCATGATCTGCTCCAAAAACTGGAAGTATCATAAGGTGCTCATAGAGAGGGAGTCATCATGATCTGCTCCAAAAACTGGAAGTATCATGAGGTGCTCAGAGAGAGGGAGTAATCATGTTCTGCTCCAAAACTGGAAGTATCATGAGGTGCTCATAGAGAGGAAGTAATCATGTTCTGCTCCAAAAACTGGAAGTATCATAAGGTGCTCATAGAGAGGGAGGAATCATGTTCTGCTCCAAAACTGGAAGTATCATGAGGTGCTCATAGTGAGGGAGTAATCATGATGTGCTCCAAAAACTGGAAGTTTAGTGAGGTGCTCATAGAGAGGGGGTAATCATGTTCTGCTCCAAAAAATGACGCCCATCACAGGCACGAAAAAAATGGTGTTCAAAGACTGTTAGGTAGCTGTTTTTTTATCGTCTTACCAGCATAGAAAATCGCGGAAGCGAGACATAGTGATCCAAATTCCGTCGTCGTCAGCGTCAAGAATTGAACAAGTTTTTCATAGGTTGAATAGAGTCATTTAATCTTTATAGAATTGTTTCAAAACTGGACAGAAGCTAGATAATGGTCACAAAATTACCTCTAGCTAAAAAAAGTGGAAAATTTGTTTTTGTTTTTCCGTATTTTTACCGTATTTAGACTTAGTTTTTTTTAAATGTTAACCCACAAATTAAAGTTTTTTAGATGGTGAATAAAGTTATAAAATCTCATTGGAATTTATTGAAAAGTAGTCAAAAGTTGGATGATGGTCAGAAAATTATCTTTAGCTGAATAAATTGGAAAATTTTTTTTGTTGCCTTTTCCATATTTTTTGCGTATTTTGACTTAGTTTTTTCTGCTATAAATTTCAGTGTTAATCCACGAATAAAAGTTCTTTAGACAGGGAATTAAGTGTTTGTGTCTAAATGGAATTTCATTAAAATTGAACATTGCTGCATGTAGTGTGCAAATATTTAACAAGCTGTTGGAATTTTCATTCTTGTTCCAACTTTGGTACATTTCCTGAAAATACCTATAATTTTTGAAATTTTTGCAAATTATTTAGAAAAAAAAGGCAAATCTTTGATGACAAGCATAAAACTGAACGTGTAAGAAAAAAAAAAACATAGTTCCAACATTGCTAAATTTCCTGAAACTGTCCAAGATATGCAATTTTTCGAAATTCATCTTGGCAGCCATGGTTTTTGAGTAAATTTGAAATAAACAAACATATTTTAATGAATAAAATTGCAAAGTATTCGATTCTGAATTTTGGCAAATTTCCTAGATCTCTCTTGGCCCAACTAATTTCTGGAATTCTGCCTAGCAACCATACTTTTTAATTTTTTTTTTTTTTAACAAATCAGAACATAGTTTATTGCACATTTGCTGTTTAACAAATATCCGAAGTACAGAATTACAGCATTATTTCGGATATCCCTGTCAGATATAAAAATCCTAATATTGATTACCCAGTGACAGAATCTGAAATTAGAAATTGTGTAAAAAAACTTAAATAAAACAAATCAGCTGGTTTGGACAGTATTTCTAATGAAATGATAAAAGCCTCTGCACCTTATATGTTACCATACTTGATAAAATTATTTAACCGTATACTGGATAGTGGGTGCTTTTCAGAAAGCTGGTCTCACAGTATGATAACACCATTACATAAAAATAATGATATTGATAATCCTAATAATTATAGAGGTATTGCTGTAACTAGTTGTCTTGGCAAACTGTTCATTTCTTTAATCACTAATAGACTAGAAAAGTACTGTGATCAGAACAATATTATAGATGATGTGCAGGGAGGGTTTAGAAAGAATTGTAGAACTAGTGATAATTTATTTATACTAAACAGTCTTATTCACAAATTTAAATCTGAGAGAAAAACACTATATGTATGTTTTATTGACTTTGCAAAATGCTTGCAACCAATGGGTGGTCGTGAGGGCTTGGGGGCATTCTCCCGATCCAAGTCCCTTTGATTTTCCAGGAAAAATTCATGCATCATTCTTTATCCTATACTCGATAGAATTCATCCAGATTGCATCGATACTTTCCATTAGTCTTGGGCTCGTGAGATCGATTGTCATGAATCTGTGAGGCTTGGCCCAAGAGCTATTGCAAAGGGTATCGAACTGAGCCGGGGTGAGATCGCTGCAATGGTCCTGGCGGATATGATCGCGATTTTTTGCCACCCCGCTCGAGGATTAAGATGAAATTTTCATTCTCCCGGATCGATTGCCGAGGGAGCTTGAAATAATTTTGGCAGAAGTAGAAGCAATCGACGTTATTATGGCGCCCGCGCACGTAGTAATCTTCGCACTAGCTCTGCTTGCTGAGCATCAAGTCGTCAAAGACCCTGAGATTCTTGCGAGAGGGGTCAAGGTCGCGGGGGTCGGGCACGTCGCTCACCTGCTCGAAGAAGAAGGTCTCGATACAACTTGGTTTGGGCGGTGGCTTTATCACGTCCACCACGTCGATCAAGGAGTGTGGATAGCGATCCTTGATGGAAAGAAGCTCGCGGATATCGTCTTTCGAAAATCCTTTACCCAGGGCCCGCTGCAGCAGCTGATAAAAGGGCTGGTGGAGCGATTTTCCGAAGACGTAGAGTCGATCGTAGTCGAGCCATCCGTCGCTCAGGAGGAGGTTATTCAGCAGCGTCATCTTGCCGCAGTCCGAATTTCCGATGATTAGACCTCGGATGGATCGCTGCAGGAGGAGAAAATGATTATGCTTACCGGCGGTAGGCTCATCGTACGTCAACGTCCATTTATCTATATAAAATGGCAATGTTCTGCTTTAAATGTCGAAAGCCCACCGATACGCTAGGGGTCCGCGAGGTGGTGGCAAGCAATGGGAGGCTGCGGAAGGTCGGAACCTGCGCCGTCTGCGACTCCCAGAAATCCCAATTAACTGGCACCGGGCTCTGGAATAAGATGCTCAATGGCATGCCCGTGGAGATGCACTTACCTGAGCATAATTTCACCGGACCTGGCACCAAGCTTCATAAGCGTCTGAAGGCAAATGGCACCCCAAACCTTGGTCGATGCCCATCAATCGCGTGGATAAGGCCTCCTATCACCACGATCTCTGCTATGCTCAGCACCAAGATACGGCCGTCCGCAATTCCATCTGCGATAAGACCATGCTCAAGGAGCTGGACGGCATCCAGCAGCCCACGGCCTGCGAGCGCATGGAACGAAGTATCGTGAGACCCATCATCGGCACCAACGCTCGATTTGGGCTGGGCGTGAAGAAAAAAAGTGCGCTGGTCGGATGATCTAGCCGAGGAGCTGCATAAGCCAGTCAGACGCAAATTTGGGAAGAGGCGCGTGGTGGTAGGTGGGGTGGATGAGACCTGGGCAGCCGATCTCGTAGATATGCCTTTTTCCCGGGATAATCGAGGCTATAAATTTCTCTTGAGCATCATCGACGTCTTCTCCAAGTATGGCTGGATGATGCCGCTCAAGGATAAGAAAGGTGCGACGGTGCGCGATGCCTTCCGGACCATCTTCAAAGATCGCACCCCGCAGAAGTTATGGACGGATAAGGGCTTCGGATTTTATAACCGGGAGGTGAAGGATCTGCTCCAGAAGCATGAGATCGAGCTCTACTCCACGGAGAATGAGGAGAAATCGAGCGTGGTGGAGCGCTGGAATCGTACCATGAAGGAGAAGATGTTCAAATACTTCTCGGCCAATTCTACGCGCACCTACCTTCCCGTCTTGGACGATCTCGTCCGTCAGTATAATACCACCAAGCATCGATCCATCAAAATGACTCCCACCGCCGCCAGCAAGAAAGAGCACGAGGGCAAGGTCTTCTGGAATCTTTACGGAGATCTCCCACCCATGAAGCCTCAGCGATTCAAAGTCGGCGATTAGGTCCGAATCACAAAGAAGAAGGGCATCTTCGAGAAGGGATATACTCCACGCTGGACGGAGGAGATCTTTACCATCGCCCAGGCCCTAGCGACGCAGCCGCCCACCTATCGTCTCAAAGACTACAAGGGTGAGGAAATCGAAGGATCCTTTTACGAGCCCGAGCTCCAGCGCACCGATCAGGACGTCTTTCGCATCGAGAAAGTCTTGCGGCGGCGAACCAGGGATTGGGTCAAGGAAATCTTCGTGAAGTGGTTGGGATAACCTAAGTTTTTCAATTCAGGGGTCAAAGAGTCCGACTGGCAATAACCAGTAGTCTTTCCGGTCCCTCGAAAGAGAGAGACCAGAAAGGCTGTGAAGCTATCCGTGTTGAGACTTGATCTTTTTATCTATGGCTTCGATCCTTCCTTGCATCGCAGTGACCGCCTCCTGCAATTTTTAGCATACCATCCCTTGGTGACCGGCTCGTCTGCTCGGATCCCTTCTGGCAGATTGTGGATCGAATGCCCTTGCATATTTAGATTCGTAGTCATCAAACCGCCATTGGTCGAGACGCACTCCGTCTTATCGACTTTGATCAACAGCTTCTTGGTAAGGTCTTTGATGGATGCTTCATACTCCCTTTGCATCCGCTTGATGGTCATCTGCATCTGCTTCAATTCCGAATCTAGCTCGTCCATGTCTTTCATACCTTCTTTCATCTGCTGATTTACCCATTTCTTCGTCACGGCGTCCGAGCTATCCCGCGCAATCCAAGACTGGTGATGCGATGATCGTTCATATCGAGACCCTGAAGCATCCGCCATACGGGCATGCGCTTCCTCGAGTGAGATCCGAACTTATCCATTTATCTTTAGGTCGAAGATGACCTCCTCAAGCGTCTGACCTTCCGAAAGAAGCTTCAAGACGTGCAAGCAAAAGTGCCCGCAGACCACGTCGCCGCGACGCTGAAGCTCATCGGTATTGTATCGAATCTCCGGCCTCAGATAGTGGACGATCTCGTTGGGTGAGGGTAGGCCGTAGGGATCGAAGTAGACTTTGAGTCCTCCATGCTTATGCCAGCACGTCCAGTGCGTGCCTAGGCCATCGCGATCGTCGTGATTCAGGATGCCGCATTCGATGGGGCGTTGGGTGGGTGGTAGGGCATTGCGCATGAATACCATTCTGAAGTGGGGGATTCCAAGGGTCTAAGCAGCTTCTTCCAGCTCTAGGTTCGAGAGGGGCTGGTGAGGGAGGAGGATGCCGTGCACTCGTATGCTGCTCATTTATCTAGGTATGAGCGGTGAAGCCTTCGCATCCGTTAGAGGCTGTAAAACGATAGAGAGCGAGATGGGGCGTGCGGACCACTCAGAGTCTGTCTTCTTCTTCTCCAAGCGGGCCCTGATAGCGCATCGTTTCTCATAGAGAGCCATCTTCTGCTTACATTCATTCAGATATTCCAGCCCCCTGTGGTCATGTCTGATGGAGCTTCCAGGATTGCATTTGCGTCTACTTTTACCCATTTATATATATGATCAGCGATGCGGTGGGGCATAAACCTGCTAAGAGCTAAGAGCGTCAGAGCCTACTAAGGAGGGATGGGCACCCGCACCCGTCAGAGTCTGCTAAGTGCAAAGGGGCTTAGCCGTGGGTGATTCGATAGCGTCCGTGGGCGAGGGTGCTGATGCCATCGGGGAGGTTGTGATGCTTGTCGTCTTTGGCAGAGAGAGCGATCTTGTCGATCTGCTCGGCGTAGATCTGATGGAGATGGCTCCGGAGAATATTCATCGGACGATGGATTTCTTGCTGGGTGGTGAGGCATCGGTTGTAGTCCTCAAAGGCGATACTGCGCTTGATGACGCTCTTGGTGACTCCCTTCGCCTTCTTGGTGATCTCACCATCATCCACCTTGAAAGCGTATAGCTTCGCTCGGAGCCCCACGAATTCGGTCATAGCCTTGCTAGCGCACTTGTCCTTAAATTTTCCGAGGATCTTATTATTCACACCTGTGGGGATGCCAGAGGAATGCTCGTCTGGGTAGTTGGACGTATCGAATTTTTCCTGGACGTGTGGAGCGATATCCTGGTAGAAGTCATCGGTGTGGATCTCGTAGGCCAAACTGTCCGTGTCGGTGAATAGAAGTCGAGCCTTATCGTCGTACATCTTCCTCATGAATCCATAGTGGAAATCGTACATGAGAAGCTTCGAAATATCCAAGATGCAGGCTCCTAGGTAGACTGGCTTATCGAATTTCAGCTTGGTCTTCTTCACATGAATGGCTGCTAGATTCTCGGTGAAGACCACTCGACGATCGAAATTGGGCTTGGCCACGAGCTTGAGGGCCTGCTTTTCGGTGGTGACCAGCCTGACGTCTACACACTTCCGGATACTCTCCATGGTCTTACCGAAGACCGAATTATTCATGAGCTTGAAGAAATCCTTCTCGGAGTCGGTCTTAGCCTTGGCGCGGAGAGCGGTATTTAGGTCGATATATTTCTTGAGCCATGGAGATTGCCTGAACCTGATGATCCGATGGACTTTGGTGAAGTTCATTTCCCTCTCCCGATACATCTTGAGATTTCGATAGTGAAGGACGTATTTCTCACGCTTGCCTAGATGAGGCACCAGCTTGCGGACTATATCGATCTCCACGTTCTCAGGCGCGAGAGGGTAGTCTTTGTGGACGTCGTGAAGATCCTTCGGATATTCGAGATCGCATTCTACCGTGGCCCCATATTCATGGTCATCGGGATATTCCATGATCTCATCAATCTCCTCAGGCTCCACCCATTCGAAATCTCCTGTGGGGAGAGGCTGCGACATCGCCCATCCGTAAAGATTATTGGCGTCGAGGTAGGCGAGATGCTTGGGAGAGGCGTCGTACGTGCTCATGTAGGGATTATTGGCCTGAGCATGACGATGAGAGATCATGGCGACTCCTCCTCTGGCGCCCCTCTCGAACATTAGCAGCATATCTGGATCGGAAAGAAGCTCCAATCTTTGCCCAGTGGTTTTGAGGGCGACGTCGTAGGACAATCCAGGCGATGTGTAGTAGTTGGCAGGATCAAGCCCATAGTGTGTCTGGCAAATATCCCTGAAATTCTCGTAGATGTCCGCCAGAAGCAAGACGTCGGTTTCTAGGTAAAGATCATGGTACTCGCGTAGGGTCTTGCACTCGAAGGTCTCCCAGACCCCCTGAGCGTGCGCGTAATCTTCATCACTTATATGCTCTCCGGAGAGCGTGCTGTAGAAGGTTTCTTTGGGTGGGAGATGAGTCTCTTCCAGCCTGGCTGGCCCATCCTTATAATCGTAGGGAAATATCCCCTTCCGAATCATCAGCTCGTGGCGATCGTTGAATCTCGCCTTCACGGTCGTGAATTGGTCGGGGATGAGACTCTTGGCTAGCTTATCCAGCGAGCCGAGTAAGAGGCGCATCGAATCGATGAATCTCATTTCTAGATCTCCCACCTTCTTGGAAAAGCTGATGTATTTCTCATCGGTATTAGGAATGCAGTCGATTTTACCCTCAGTGAATCCGAGCTCCTTCACGAGGAGTGGGAATCATATCCGCTCAAGTTGTGGAAGAGGATGGGGACGTGCTTCGGGAGCTGGAAATCCAGATTGCACTCGTTGTGTGCTGCGCCACGATATTTCCCGGTAAGATGGTCGTGGTCCCGAACCTTATCCAATCCCAATTCATCGCCGCAAATGTGGCAGTGTGTGCTTTCTTCAAAGCTCTCCTTGTCCTCGTCGGTCATCACCATGGGCTTATTCTCCTTGTATATCTTACCGATGGCTCGCACTTCCTCCTCCATACACTCCACGAATTTCTTGGCCGCATCCCCACCGCAATAGATGACTGAACCTTTGTAGTCCCCATGAGCGTACTACACGTAATAGCAGAATCCCGATGTTCGCTGATTCTGGTAGGCCTTCGTGTAGGAGTGGAATGGATTCGGCTGGCAGGTATCGAGCTTCTCCGTGAAGCACTCAAAGTCCGCATAGATGCCAAATGGAGCTCTCATCATCTTTTTGTGGTTATGGAAGGCTATGGCGGTCCCTTCTTCCTGCATCTCGATGCTGACCGCATCCTTCTGGTTGCAATATTCCATGTGCTCGTCCAAGATATCTTGCCTGGAAAAGTGGGAGAGGCATCTGCGGAAGAAGAAGACTGACTCTTTGTGACCGGTCACTTGAGACGTCAAAAGACGCGAAAGGCTCTTGATCCAGCAGTAATGCTGCTTGCCTTCGCGAATCAGGAAGAGGAGATCTACGTGGGTGGAGCCCGTATTCTTGGATATCTTGATGGGGTAGATCTGAATATCCTCTTCCTCATTTTCACCCTTCTTTACACCATCGAAGCCATAGACGTTGACGTTGATGGTAGGATTCTGCCTCTCTCTCGAATTTATCGGTCGCCTTGAGCGAGACTGGAAAGGCGATGCCTTCGAATTTTAGCTCATGTTCCCATTTCTTGTACTGAGATACGCGGTTGGTGGATTTCTGGTCGACTTCCTCGTGGTAAAGAGCCGCCAGCATTGCCCACTGGAAGCAGCGATCGTTTTCATTTTTCACATTGATGATCGCCTTCTTTTTCGCGACAGCCGATGGGGTTGGTAAGAAGGAACCCCCTTGAGTGGCTTGAATTGGTTGAGGTGGATTTCTAGCTTCACGACGTGCCCGAAAGTCCACCCGCTCCCTTCACGCATGTACTTGGCCATATTTTCCCTGATCTTCTCCATCATGAAGGCAAGCTCCAATTCGAAGTCGGATGACTGGGTGAGGGTAGCAAGAGCTGATCGGAAGTAAGGGGTGATGTAGATATTTTCTCCGGTCGCGGGGTTGGTCTTCACCATTTCTGCTAGGAGCACTAAGTGCACCTTCAATTCCTTCTTTTGGTCGAGAGCATCTGAGATGGTGGTGAAGATTGTGCTCCGACTTACTTTGAGATATGTGGTCACGTCGTGCGACTTTACGGGTTCAATGGCGACCGTGCCAAATACACCATTCAGCGCTTGACGCCTATTGGTGACCTTGATCTCATCCTCGACTGGGGCATTTTTGATATCTTCTTCAACCAGCTGAATGAGATCCTCTCTCTTGAGGCGGGAGAACTTGGTGAGGCCACGATTCTTGGCGAGTGCTTTCAGCTGCTTCTTGCTGAAGACTTCCTTACGGGTAAATTTACTTGCGGTTTTCTCCTCGATGAGCTTCACCAAGGCCTCCTTACTTTTCCTGCTGCCCCCTTCAGACCCTCATCCTTAGCTATTTGGCGGAGGGTCTTCATGGTCTCTTCAACCACCATCTTACCCTCGACGGGGATGGTCTCCTCGTCTTCCGTCTCCCGTAGCTGCCTATCATGCCTCCAGCAGAGACCATCCTTCCCGGGCTTGCTCTTACAGAACTGCCCCTTCTACCTCTTGAGTGGGTAGCCGCAGGTGGTCTTCTGCTCCCTTGGTTGATGCTCAAATCGCTGGACTTGCTCCATCCCACAATTTTGACACTGCTGGTCGTGCTCGTCCATCTGCATCAGGTTGAGGGCATTGCAGCACTGATGCTGCTTTTGGGGGGTGGGGGTGCTATCTTCCAAATCTTCTTCATTCTCCAGAAAGAAATCCTGGAACCGATCCATCTTATTTCTTCCGGATATCATATCTTTATTTATTTCAATCTCAGACGTAGGCACACCTCTCTTTAGGGTGTCCTGTAGAGACTGACTTATGCTCCGTGCGAAAGACAAAATTCTTGTATTTACCCTATGATCAATAGGAATGCTGTCCGTTTACATTTTGCCCTCGAGGTAGAGATTTTTATGCAGGATTTTACATGAGTGCGGCAGAATCTCCCATTAGGTACTACTCACCTTTTTTAAAAACTCTTAATTTTATTAAGGGGAGATAATTCTCAAGAAATGATAAGGAGAAAATCAAAGTTTCACGATTTTTTCAAAAATATGATCGGTGACATATCTATAAGTTATCTCTTTAACACAGTTTATACTACATTTTCACGAAAATCTATCGTTTTATTCATATAAAAGAATTATAAAATATTATTTTCTCCCTATATAGACTATATTAAAAAGCCAAAAATCTTGCTATTTTCGGAAGCTTCTCCCGGAAAAACGAGTTCGGTGACCTATTGATTTTTTACTTAAATTTTAAAGCGCATGTAATAAACTTTCATTCACAGAAAAAATAAGAAAAATCAATCATTTTGTTTTTAGTCACCCGAATTACCTTAAATCAATCACAGTTTGCTTTATTCGAATGTAGAAAGAGTTTTCTTTTAGATAAGCAGCATAGAACGATTGTTAGCTCCTCCAATCTTATGTTATCTCTAAATCAGAGTCATACGTTTGTAAAATCATCAATCGATCTGCAGAAAATTTGCATTATGCTTTTGACAACAGAAGTATATCATCCGAAGGCTCTTACCCTATAGATTTATAATTATTATGTATGATGATGCCCCATTCAACCCCTAAAACATAATTAACAAATGACTGGTAATATACCCAAATTGGGGTATAACAATATACCCTAATTGGGATATTATAGCCCCATTGGGGTATAACCATATACGCCAATTGGGATATTATACCTCATTTGGGGTAAAGTACCCCAATGGGGTTTTCCCCAACCTGACAACAGTTCACTTTTGTGAAATAGTATCATACTTCTTAAAAAAGTACATATATCAAACAATTTTTCAAAATTGATTTGAATTTTATTTAAATATGATTCATTTTATTTTGGAAATTCTTCACTTTCTCCACACGTAATATAGACATGATTTGACAAATTGTGTCGTTATGATAAACATATTGGTATGGTGCTATCATCGTTGTCATCGTCTGTAGACACTTTTGTTTTTGGTCAATAACTTTTGTTCCAGTAAATCAATCTATATGAAACTTTAACATAAAGTTCTTTGGTACTAAAGAAAGGCTTGCAGTAGTTTTGGTCATTGTGATCCTCCCATTTTTTTAAAAAGGGGCCAAAAAGGATTAAATTGGGTGTTTTCACATATTTGTCTGTAGAATCTTTATTATTAATAGGATTTTGATGGAGTTTCTTTAATGTGCTCCTGAGGAAATTTCCAATCAGTGGTATGTCAGCGGATTTCACGTAGCATGTAGCGTTCCGGAGATAAATAGGGCCCAAAAGAGGCGAATAAAAAAAAATATTTTTTTGTCCGATTTTGATCATGTTGATGCAGTTTTTTCAATGGATTGTTTATGAAAAATTAACAGAGCAGTCTGCTTTTAAATTTTTGGTAACTTGTTTGCTTACCTAGCTATGAGGGGCCAAACAGGGCCAAAATTATCTAAAATGTTGATTTTTCATCGCATTTTGATGAGATTTTTTTAATTGTAAAAATATTTGATTCCAATTTTTGTAAATGTCTTGAAACTGTTATTTGTTAGGAATTCTGTCTAGGAACCATGCCATTTCAATACATTTTGGTGAAAACAGTCATATTCAATACCTGAATTGCACAAACATTTTCCCAAATTTTGATTAATTTCATGAAATTTTTGAAGGCCAGTTATTTTTTGGAATACAGAAAATATATAAACGTAAGTATTGTCCTGATTATAATGATTCCTTACTGAGCAGGCAAGACACATGGTTCCGAGGAATCTTTACAATTTTTTTCATTTTCTAACCCTTACAAAATATTAACATTGGTTCATTATAAATATATATACAAAAAAAAAGAAAAAAGAAAAAAAAAACAAATGAAAACAAAATACCGAAGTAACTGTTGATTTAGTTTATGCATATGCGCATTTCGACAATGTATGTCTCTTCACTGCAGATCAAATTAAAACATTTTGAAATCCATATACGGAAATAATTGCAAAACTGATAGAGAACAAATTACCAATAGGATCTAAATAGAAAAACTAAAGTTATCTAAGGACAGAGCTATGCAAGAGGGAGATACACCTTAGTTTTGAAAAAAAAAATTATATTGCAAGTTTTCAAATAAAATAGGATTTCAGGCCAGCACCGAAGTACCGGCTACTGGGTTGGTGAATAACCAAAGGGACTAAGAGTCCACCAGCCAAGGCATCGGTCCAATGGTAATAAATTAGAGAATTTCTACACCAACATTTTCTTTATATAATTCAAATAAACCTTTTGTGTCAAACACATTAGTTATTTTAAAACTAGTTTCTATTTTTGTTCACAGCAATGACAAAGAAAGTCAAAGATTTAGAAACAAAAATGTCAGAGGTTATCCCTCCACACATAAAGGGTAGGTGTAATACTCAAAAATGTTTCACTAAGGGCAGACATTAAAACTTAACTGATTTGCCATTCAGTATAGTTTATTGATAAGACATTTATTGTAAGCAGCTGTTTTGACATTCAGGGTAGACAATTGATGTGACATTCAGGGTAGACAACTGATGTGGCATTCAGAGAAGACAACTAATATGACATTCATGGCAGACAACTGATGTGACATTCAGGGAAGTCAACTGATGTGACATTCAGGGTAGATAACTGATGTGACATTTATGGTACACGACTGATGTGTCATTAGGATGGACAACTGATGGGACATTTATGGTAGACGATTGATGTGTGTTTCTGGATAGACAACTGATGTGACATTCAGGATAGACAATTGGTGTGACAATCAGGGTACACAACTGATGTGATATTCAGAGTAGACAACTGATGTGACATTCATGGTAGACAACTGATGTGTCATTCAGTGTAGACAACTGATGTGACATTTAGCTTAGACAACTGGTGAGACATTCAGGGTAGATAACTGATGTGACATTCAGTGTAGACAACTGATGTGACATTTCAGGGTAGACAACTGATGTGACATTCAGGGTAGTAAACTGATGTTATATTCAGGGTAGACAACTGAGGTGACATTCAGGGTAGACAACTGATGCGACATTCAGGGTAGACAACTGATGTCACATTTATGGTGGACGACAGATGTGTCATTCAGGGTAGATAACTGATGTGACATTCAGCTTAGACAACTGGTGTGACATTCGAGGTGGATAACTAATGTGATATTCAGAGTAGATAACTGATGTGACATAGAGGGGAGATAACTGATGTGACATTCAGGGTAAACAAATGATGTGATATCCAGGGTAGACATCTGATATGACATTCAGGGTAGACAACTGATGTGATATTCAGAGCAGACAACTGATATGACATTCAGTGTAGACAACTGATGTGACATTGACGGTAGACAACTGATGTGACATTCATGGTAGACAACTGATGTGACATTCAGGGTAGACAACTGATGTGATTTTCAGGGTAGACAGCTGATGTGAGATTCAGGGTAGACAACTGATGTGACATTCAGGGTAGACAACTGAAGTAACATTCATGGTAGATAACTGATGTGACATTCAGGATAGACAACTAATGTGACATTCACGGTAGTCAACTGATATGACATTCAAAATAGATAATTCATGTGACAATCAGGGTAGACAACTGATGTGACATTCAGGGTAGACAACTGATGTGATATTAAGAGTAGACAACTGACATGACATTCAGGGTAGACAACTGATGTGACATTCAGGGAAGACAACTGATATGACATTCAGGGTAGACAACTGATGTGACATTCAGGGTACACAACTGATGTGACATTCAGGATAGAAAACTGATGTGACATTCAAGGTAGACAACTGATGTGACATTCAGGGTAGATAACTGATGTGTCATTCAGGGTAGACAACTGATGTGACATTCAGAGTAGACAACTGTTGTGACATTCAGGGTAGACAACTGATGTGACATTCAGGGTAGACAACAATGTGACTTTCAGGGTAGACAACTGATGTGTTATTCAGAGCAAGCAACTGACGTGGCATTCAGGATAGACAACTGATAAGACATTTAGAGTAGATAACCGATGTGACATTCAGTTTCGACAACTGATGTGACATTCAAAGTAGACGACTGATGTGACATTCAGGATCGACAACTGATGTGACATACAGGGGAGATAACTGATGTGACATTCAGGGTAAACAATTGATGTGATATTCAGGATCGACAACTGATGGGACATTCAGGGTAGACAACTGATGTGATATTCAGAGTAGACAACTGATGTGACATTCAGTGTAGACAACTGATATGACATTAATGGGAGACAACTGATTTGACATCCATGGTAGGCAACTGATGTCATATTCAGGGTAAACAACTCATGTCATGTCACATTCAGGGTAGACAACTGTTGTGACATTCAGGGTAGACAACTGATGTGATACAGTAGATAACTGATGTGACATACAGGGGAGATAACTGATGTGACATTCAGGATAGACAAATGATGTGACATTCAGGGTAGACAACTGATTTGACATTCAGGGTAAACAACTGATGTGACATTCAGGTAGACAACTGATGTGACATTCAGGGAAGACAACTGATATGACATTCAAGGTAGACAACTGATGTGACATTCAGGGTAGATAACTGATGTGCCATTCAGGGTAGCCAACTGTTGTGACATTCAGGGTAGACAACTGATGTGACTTCCAGGGTAGAGAACTAATGTGATATTCAGAGTAGACAACGGACGTGACATTCAAGGTAGACAACTGATGTGACTTTTAGATAACTGATGTGACATTCAGTTTAAACAGCTGATGTGACATTCCGGATAGACAACTGATATGATATTCAGAGTAGACAACTGACGTGACTTTGAGGGTGGAAACTGATGTGACATTCACTGTAGACAACTGATGTGACATTCATGGTAGACAACTGATGTGACATTCATGATTGACAACTGATGTGAGATTTAGGGTAGACAACTGCTGTGACATTCAGGGTAGACAACTGATATGATATTCAGAGTACACAACTAACATGACATTCAGGGTAGATAACTGATTTGACATTCAGGGTAGACAACTGATTTGACATTCAAATTAGACAACTGACGTGACATTAAGGTAGACAACTGATGTGACATTCAAGGTTATAACCTTTGTGACAATCAGGGTAGACAACTGATGTGACGTTCAAGGTAGACAACTGATGTGCCATTCAGGGTAGACAACTGATATGGCATTCAGGGTAGACAACTGATGTGACATTCAAAATAGGCAATTGATGTAACATTCAGCGTAGACAACTGATGTGACATTGAGGGTAGACAACTGATGTGATATTAAGAGTAGAAAACTCACGTGATATTCAAGGTAGACAACTGATGTGACATTCAGGGTAATTAACTTATGTGACATTCAGGGTAAACAACTCATGTGACATTCAGGTAGACAACTGATTTGACATTCAGGGTGGACAACTGATGTGACATTCAGGGTAAACAACTGATGTGACATTCAGGGTAGACAGCTGATGTGACATTCAAAATAGACAATTGATGTGACATTCAGGTTAGACAACTGATATGATACTCAGGGTAGACAACTGTTGTGATATTAAGAGTAGACAATTGCCGTGGCATTCAGTTTAGACAACTGATGTGACATTCAGGGTAGGTGACTGATAATGCATTCAGGGAAGGCAACTGATGTGACATTCACGGTAGACAACTGATGTGACATTTAGGTTAGACAAATGATTTGACATTTAGGTTAGACAACTGATTTGACATTCAGGGTAGATAACTGATGTGACATTCAGGGTAGACAACTGATGTGACATTTAGGTTAGACAACTGATGTGACATTCAGGGTAGATAACTGATGTGACATACAGGGTAGACAACTGATGTGACATTCAGGTAGACAATTGATGTGACATTCATGGTAGATAATTGATGTGACATTTATGGTAGACGACTGATGTGTCATTTAATTTGGACAACTGATGTGACATTTATGGTAGACGATTGATGTGTCTTGCAGGATAGAGCACTGATGTGACATTCAGGGTAGACAAGTAATGTGACATTCATGGTAGACATGATGTGTCATTCAGGGTAGATGACTGATGTGACGTTCAGCTTAGACAACTGGTGTGACATTCAGTGTAGATAACTGATGTGACATTCAGGGTAGACAACTGATATGACATACAGAGTAGACAACTGACCTGACATTCAGGGTAGATGACTGATGTGACATTCAGGGTAGACAACTGATGTGACACTCAGGGTAGACAACTGATACGACATTCACGGTAGACAACTGATGTGACATTCATGGTAGACAACTCATGTCATATTCAGAGTACACAACTGGTGTGACATTCAGTGTAGATAACTGAACTGTTGTCACATTCAGGGCAGACAACTGATGTCACATTTATGTAGACGACTGATGTGTCATTCAGGGTATATGACTGATGTGACGTTCAGCTTAGACAACTGGTGTGACATTCAGTTAAGATAACTGATGTGACATTCAATGTTGAAAAATGACGTGACATTCAGGGTAGACAACTGATGTGACATTCAGGGTAAACAACTCATGTGACATTCAGGTAGACAACTGATGGGACATTCAGGGTAGACAACTGATGTGACATTCAGGGTAAACAACTGATGTGACATTCAGGGTAGACAGCTGATGTGACATTCAAAATAGACAATTGATGTGACATTCAGGTTAGACAACTGATATGATACTCAGGGTAGACAACTGTTGTGATATTAAGAGTAGACAATTGCCGTGGCATTCAGTTTAGACAACTGATGTGACATTCAGGGTAGGTGACTGATAATGCATTCAGGGAAGGCAACTGATGTGACATTCACGGTAGACAACTGATGTGACATTTAGGTTAGACAAATGATTTGACATTTAGGTTAGACAACTGATTTGACATTCAGGGTAGATAACTGATGTGACATTCAGGGTAGACAACTGATGTGACATTTAGGTTAGACAACTGATGTGACATTCAGGGTAGATAACTGATGTGACATACAGGGTAGACAACTGATGTGACATTCAGGTAGACAATTGATGTGACATTCATGGTAGATAACTGATGTGACATTTATGGTAGACGACTGATGTGTCATTTAATTTGGACAACTGATGTGACATTTATGGTAGACGATTGATGTGTCTTGCAGGATAGACAATTGATGTGACATTCAGGGTAGACAAGTAATGTGACATTCATGGTAGACATGATGTGTCATTCAGGGTAGATGACTGATGTGACGTTCAGCTTAGACAACTGGTGTGACATTCAGTGTAGATAACTGATGTGACATTCAGGGTAGACAACTGATATGACATACAGAGTAGACAACTGACCTGACATTCAGGGTAGATGACTGATGTGACATTCAGGGTAGACAACTGATGTGACACTCAGGGTAGACAACTGATACGACATTCACGGTAGACAACTGATGTGACATTCATGGTAGACAACTCATGTCATATTCAGAGTACACAACTGGTGTGACATTCAGTGTAGATAACTGAACTGTTGTCACATTCAGGGCAGACAACTGATGTCACATTTATGTAGACGACTGATGTGTCATTCAGGGTAGATGACTGATGTGACGTTCAGCTTAGACAACTGGTGTGACATTCAGTTAAGATAACTGATGTGACATTCAATGTTGAAAATGACGTGACATTCAGGGTAGACAACTGATGTGACATTCAGGGTAGACAACTGATATGACATTCACGGTAGACAACTGATATGATATTCAGAGTACACAACTAACGTGACATTCAGTTCAGGGTAGACAACTGATGAGACATTCAGGGAAGACAACTGATGTGACATTCAGGGTAGACAACTGATGTGACATTCAGGGTAGACAACTGATGTGACATTCAGAGTAGATTCACTAGCAGATATGTTTTGGTATTGTTTGGCCATTTTGATCTTATCATGATCTTGACAGGCTTAACACAATTTTGTTAAGACAGTGTTAGATATTAAGTTGGTTTTCAAGATAATTGATTTCAAGGATGATCGTGTTAAGATAATTCAAGATTAAACTAGATTGACTCGTTATTTACGTTCAGGAACAATCAAGACGAATCAAGTTTGTTAAGATCAAACAAGATCCTGATTTGATCTTGTTTGATCTGGACAAACTTAACATATCTTGATCGTCCTTGAACGCAGTTGTCTTGTTTGATCTTGATAAACTGAAAAGGTCTTGATCGTCCTTGAAAGAAATTATCTTGAAATACGACTGAATATCTTACACAGTCTTAACAAAGTTGTGTTAAGATCGTAAAAAAGATCAAAATGGTCAAACAAGATCAAAACATATCTGCTAGTGATAACTGATATGACATTCAGTTTCGACAACTGATGTGACATTCAGGATAAACAACTGATGTGACATTCAGGGTAGACAACTGATGTGACAATCAGAGTAGATTACTGATGTGACATTCAGTTTTGACAACTGATGTGACATTCAGGGTAGACAACTGATGTGACATTCAGGGTAGACAACTGATGTGACATTCAGGGTAGACAACTGATGTCACATTCACGGAAGACAACTGATGTGACATTAATGGTAGACAACTGATATGACATTCAGGGTGGACAACTGATGTCGGATTCACGGTAGGCAACTGATGTGAGATTCATGCTAAACAACTGATGTGACATTCAGGGTAGACAACTGATGTGACATTCAGGGTAGACAACTGATGTGAGATTCAGGGTAGACAACTGACCTGATATTCAGAGTAGACAACTGACCTGACATTCAGGGTAGACAACTGATGCGATATTCACGGTAGACAACTGATGTGACATTCAGGGTAGACAACTGATATGATATTCAGAGAACACAACTGACGTGACATTCAGGGTAGATAACTAATATGACATCGAGGGTAGACGACTGATGTGACATTCAGGGTAGACAAATGACATGACATTCAGGGTAGACAACTGATATGACATTCACGGTAGACAACTGATGTGAAATCTAGGGTAGACAACTGATGTGACATTCAGGGTAGACAACTGATGTGACATTCAGGAAGACAATTGATGTGACATTCATGGTAGGTAACTGATGTGACATTTATGGTAGACGATTAATGTGTCTTGCAGGATAGACAACTGATGTGACATTCAGGGTAGACAAGTAATATGACATTCATGGTAGACATGATGTGTCATTCAGGGTAGATGACTGATGTGACGTTCAGCTTAGACAACTGGTGTGACATTCAGTGTAGATAACTAATGTGACATTCAGGGTAGACAACTGATGTGACATACAGAGTAGACAACTGACCTGACATTCAGGGTAGATGACTGATGTGACATTCAGGGTAGACAACTGATGTGACACTCAGGGTAGACAACTGATGCGACATTCACGGTAGACAACTGATGTGACATTCATGGTGGACAACTGATGTGATATTCAGAGTACACAACTGGTGTGACATTCAGTGTAAATAACTGAACTGATGTCACTTTCAGGGCAGACAACTGATGTCACATTTATGTAGATGACTGATTTCTCATTCAGAGAAGATAACTAATGTGAAATTCAGCTTAGACGACTGGTGTGACATTTTGGGTAGACAAATGATGTGATACAGTAGATAACTGATGTGACATACAGGGGAGATAACTGATGTGACATTCAGGGTAAACAAATGATGTGACATTCAGGTAGACAACTGATGTGACATTCAGGGTAGACAATTGATGTGACATTCAGGGTAAACAACTGATGTGTTATTCAGGTAGACAACTGATGTGACTTTCAGGGTAGACAACTGATGTGACATTCAAGGTAGACAACCGATGTGACATTCAAGGTAGATAACTGATGTGCCATTTAGGGTAGACAACTGACGTGACATTCAGGGTAGACAACTGATGTGACTTTCAGGGTAGACAACTGATGTGACCTTCAAGGTAGACAACTGATGTGACATTCAGGATAGATAACTGATGTGACATTCAGAGAGGACAACTGACTTGACATTCAGGGTAGACAACTGATATGACATTCAGGGTAGACAACTGATTTGATATTCAGAGTAGACAACTGACGTGACTTTCAGGGTAGAAAACTGATATGACATTCACTGTAGACAACTGATGTGAGATTCATGGTAGACAACTGATATGACATTCAAGGAAAACAACTGATATGATATTCAGAGTAGACAACTGTTGTGACATTCAGGGAAAACAACTGATATGATATTCAGAGTGCACAACTGACGTGACATTCAGGGTAGATAACTGATTTAACATTCAGGTTAGACAACTGATGTGACATTCAAATTAGACAACTGACGTGACATAAAGGTAGACAACTGATGTGACATTCAAGGTTATAACACTTGTGACAAACAGGGTAGACAACTGATGTGACGTTCAGGTTGGACAACTGATGTGACATGCAGGGTAGACAACTGATGTGACATTCAGGGTAGACAACTGATGTGACATTCAAAATAGACAATTGATGTAACATTCAGGGTAGACAACTGATGTGATATTAAGAGTAGACAACTCATGTAACATTCAAAGTAGACAACTAATCTGACATTCAGGGTAATTAACTGATGTGACATTCAGGGTTAAACTGATGTGACATTCAGGTAGACAACTGATGTGGCATTCAGGGTAGACAACTGATGTGACATTCAGGGTAAACAACTGATGTGACATTCAGGTAGACAACTGATGTGACATTCAGCTTAGACAACTGATGTGACATTCAAGGTAGACAACTGCTGTGACATTCAGGGTAGATAACTGATGTGACAGTCAGGGTAGACAACTGATTTGACATTCAGGGTAGACAACTGATGTGACTTTCAGGGTAGAGAATTAATGTGATATTCAGGTAAACAACTGATATGATATTCAGAATACACAACTGCCGTGACATTCAGGGTAGATAACCGATTTGACATTCAGGGTAGACAACTGATGTGAAATTCAAGGTAAACAACTGACGTGACATTCAGGGAAGACCACGGATGTGACATTCAAGGTGATAACTGAAGTGACAATCAGGGTAGACAACTGATTTGACGTTCAGGGTAAACAACTGATGTGACATTCAGGGTAGACAATTGATGTGATATTCATGGTAGATAACTGATGTGACATTTATGGTAGACGACTGATGTGTAATTCAATTTGGACAACTGATGTGTCATTTATGGTAGACGATTGATATGTCTTTCAGGATAGACAACTGATATGACCTTCAGGGTAGACAATTGGTGTGACATTTGTTTAGAAAAATGATGTGATATTCAGAGTAGACAACAGATGTGCCTTTAATGGTAGACAACTGATGTGTCATTCAGGGTAGATAACTGATGTTACATTCAGCTTAGACAACTGGTGTGACATTTGGGGTAGACGACTGATGTGATATTCAAAGTAGATAACTGATGTGACATTCAGGGGAGATAACTGATGTGACATTCCGGGTAGACAAATGATGTAATATTCATGGTAGACAACTGATGTGACATTCAGGGTAGAAAACTGATGTGGTATTCAGAGTCGACAACTGACATGACATTCAGGATAGACAACTGGTGTGACATTCATTGTAGATAACTAATGTGACGTTCAGAATAGACAACTGATGTGACATTCAGGGTAGACAACTGTTGTGACATTCAGGGTAGACAGCTGATGTGACATCTAGGGTAGACATCTTATGTGACTTTCAGGGTAGAAAACTGATGTGATATGCAAAGTAGACAACTGACATGACATTCAGGGTAGATAACTGACGTGACATTCAGGGTAGACAGCTGATGTGACATCTAGGGTAGACAACTGATGTCACTTTCAGGGGAGATAACTGATGAGATATCCAGAGTAGACAACTGACCTGACATTCAGGGTAGACAACTGATATGAGATTTAGGGTAGATAACTGATGTGACATTCAGTTTAAACAGCTGATGTGACATTCAGGGTAGACAACTGATATAATATTCAGAGTAGACAACTGACTTGACTTTCAGGGTAGAAAACTGAGGTGACATTCAGGATAGACAACTGATGTGACATTCAGGGTAGACAACTGATGTGGCATTCACGGTAGACAACTGATGTGACATTCATGGTAGACAACTGATGTGACATTCATGATAGACAACTGATGTGAGATTCAGGGTAGACAAATGTTTTGACATTCAGGGTAGACAACTGATATGATATTCAGAGTACACAACTGACGTGACATTCAGGGTAGATAACCGATGTGGATTCAGGGTAGACAACTGAAGTGACATTCAAGGTAAACAACTGACGTGACATTCAGGGTAGACAACGGATGTGACTTTCGAGGTGATAACTGAAGTGACAATCAGGGTAGACAACTGATGTGACGTTCAGGATAGACAACTGATGTGACATTCAGGGTAGACAATTACTGTGATATTCTTGGTTGATAACTGACGTGACATCTATGGTAGACGACTGATGTGTTATTCAGTTTGGACAACTGATGTGACATTTATGGTAAACGATTGATGTGTCTTTCAGGTTAGACAACTGATTTGACCTTCAGGGTAGACAATTGGTGTGACATTTGGGTAGAAAAATGATGTGATATTCAGAGTAGACAACTGATGTGCCTTTAATGATAGACAACTGATGTGTCATTCAGGGTAGATAAATGATGTTGCATTAAGACAACTGGTGTGACATTTAGGGTAGACGACTTATTTGATATTCAGAGTAGATAACTGATTTGACATTCAGGGGAGATAACTGATTTGACATTCCAGGGAGACAACTGATGTGGTATTCAGAGTAGACAGCTGTTGTGACAATCAGGGTAGACAACTGACGGGATATTCAGAGTAGACAACTGACATGACATTTAGGATAGACAACTGGTGTGACATTCATTGTATATAACTGATGTGACATTCAGAAAAGACAACTGATGTGACATTCAGGGTAGACAACTGTTGTGACATTCAGGGTAGACAGCTAATGTGACATTCAGCGTAGACAACTTATGTGACTTTCAGGATAGACAACTGATGTGATATGCAGAGTAGACAACTGACATGACATTCAGGGTAGACAACTGATGTGACATTTAGGGTGGACAACTGATGTCACATTCACGGTAGACAACTGATATGATATTCAGAGTAGACAACTGACGTGAAATTCAGGGTAGAAAAATGATGTGATATGCAGAGTAGACAACTGACATGACATTCAGGGTAGACAACTGATGTGACATTCAGGGTAGACAACTGATGTGACATTCAAAATAGACAATTGATGTGACATTCAGGTTAGACAACTGATGTGATACTCAGGGTAGACAACTGTTGTGATATTAAGAGTAGACAATTGCCGTGACATTCAGTTTAGACAACTGATGTGACATTCAGGATAGGTGACTGATATAACATTCATGGAAGGCAACTGATGGGACATTTAGGTTGGACAACTAATGTGACATTCAGGGTAGATAACTGATGTGACACTCAAGGTAGACAACTGATGTGACAGTCAGGGTAGACGACTGATGTGACATTCAGGGTAGACAACTGTTGTGACAATCAGGGTAGACAACTGATGTGACATTCAGGGTAGACAACTGTTGTGACAATCAGGGTAGACAACTGATGTGACATTCAGGGAAGACAACTGTTGTGACATTCAGGATGGACAACTGATGTGACATTCAGGGTAGACAACTGATATGATTTTCAGGGTAGACAACTGACATGACATTCAGGGTACACAACTGATGTGACATTTAGGGTAGATAACTGATGTGATATTCACTTTAGTCAACTGATTTGACATTTAGGGTGGACAACTGATGTCACATTCACGGTAGACAACTGATATGATATTCAGAGTAGACAACTGACGTGAATTTCAGGGTAGAAAAATGATGTGACATTCAGGGTAGACAACTGATGTGACATTCATGATAGACAACTGATATGACATTTACGGTAGACAACTGATATGACATTCATTGTAAACAACTGATGTGACATTCATAATAGACAATTGATGTGACATTCAGGGTAGACAACTGTTGTGACATTCAGGGTGGAGAACTGATATGATATTCAGAGTACACAACTAACGTGACATTCAGGGTAGATAAGTGATGTTACATTCAGGGTAGACAACTGATGTGACATTTAGGGTAAACAACTGACGTGACATTCGGGGTTGACAATTGATGTGACATTAAGGTAGAAAACTGATGTTACAATCAGGGGAGACAATTGATGTGACATTGACAATCAGGGTAGACAACTGATGTGACATTCAGGATAGACAAGTGATGTGGCATTCAGGGTAGACAACTGATATGACATTCACGGTAGACAACTGATGTGACTTTCATTGTAAACAACTGATGTGACATTCATAATAGACAATTGATTTGACATTTAGGGTAGATAAGTGATGTGACATTCAAAGTACACAACTGATGTGACATTCAGGGTAGACAACTGATGTGACATTCAGGGTAGACAACTGATGTCAAATTCGCGGGAGACAACTGATGTGACATTAATGGTAGACAACTGATGTGACATTTAGGGTGGACAACTGATGTCACATTCACGGTAGACAACTGATATGATATTCAGAGTAGACAACTGATGTAAAATTCAGGGTAGAAAAATGATGTGACATTCAGGGTAGATAACTGATGTGACATTCAGGGTAGACAACTGTTATGACATTCATGGTAGACAACTGATGTGACAGTCATTGTAAAGAACTGATGTGACATTCATAATAGACAATTGATGTGACATTCAGGGTAGACAACTGTTGTGACATTTAGGGTAGACAACTGATATGATATTCGGAGTACACAACTGACGTTACATTCAGGGTAGATAACTGATGTGACATTCAGGGTAGACAACTGATGTGACATTTAGGGTAAACAACTGACGTGACATTCGGGGTTGACAACTGATGTGACATTAAGTTAGAAAACTGATGTCACAATCAGGGTAGACAACTGATGTGACATTGACAATCAGGTTAGACAACTGATGTGACATTCAGGGTAGACAACTGATGTGACATTAAGGGTATATAACTGATGTGACATTCAGGGTTTACAACTGATGTGATATTCATGGTGGAAAACTGATGTGACAGTCAGGGTAGAAAATTGATGTGAAATTCAGGGCAGAAAAATGATGTGACATTCAGGGTAGACAACTGATGTGACATTCACGGTAGACAACTGATGTGACATTCATTGTAAACAACTGATGTGACATTCATAATAGACAATTGATGTGACATTCAGGGTAGACAACTGTTGTGACATTCAGGGTAGACAACTGATATGATATTCAGAGTACACAACTGACGTGACATTCAGGGTAGATAACTGACGTGACATTCAGGGTAGACAACTGATGTGACATTTAGGGTAAACACCTGACATGACATTCGGGGATGACAACTGATGTGACATTAAGGTAGATAACTGATGTTACAATCAGGGTAGAGACAACTGATGAGACATTGACAATGAGGAAAGACAACTGATGTGACATTCAGGGTAGACAACTGATGCGACATTCAGGGTATATAACTGGTGTGACATTCAGGGTTTACAACTGATATGACATTCATGGTGGAAAACTGATGTGACATTCAGGGTAGAAGACTGATGTGACATTTATGGTAGACAACTGATGTGACATTCAAGGTAGACAACTAATGTGACATTCAGGGTAGACAACTGATGTGTTATTCAGAGTAGACAACTGACGTGACATTCAGGGTAGACAACTGATGTGACATTTAGGTTAGACACTGTTGAGACATTCAAGGTAGACAACTGATGTGATATTCAGAGTAGACAACTGACGTGACATACAGTGTAGACAACTGATATGACATTCGGGGTAGATAACTGATGTGACATTCAGGGTAGACAAATCATGTGACATTAAGTCTAGATAAATGATTTGACATTTAGGGTAGACAACTGATGTGATATTCAGGGAAGACAACTGATGTGACATTAAGTCTAGATAACTGATGTGACAGTCAGGGTAGAAAACTGAAGTGACATTCAGGGTAGACAACTGATGTGACATTCAGGGTAGACAACTGATGTGACATTCAGGGTAGACAACTGATGTGGTATTCAGAGTAGACAACTGACGTGACATTTAGGGTAGACAACTGATGTGACATTCAGTGTAGACACTGTTGAGACATTCAAGGTAGACAACTGATGTGGTATTCAGAGTAGACAACTGACTTGACATTCAGTGTAGGCAACTGATGTGACATTCAGGGTAGATAACTGATGTGACATTCAGGGTAGACAAATGATGTGACATTAAGTCTAGATAACTGATGTGACATTCAGGGTAGACAACTGATGTGATATTCAGTGTAGACAACTGATGTGACATTCAGGATAGTCAGCTGATGTAACATTCTTGTTTAGAGAATTGATGTTAAATTTATGGTAGACAATTTATATTAAATTCATAATATAACTTATATTACATTCAGGGTAGACAACCCTATGTCACTTTTCTTCTGCTGTAAAGTAATTGTCATTTGTCTGTGTATTGATAAGGGTAGACAACTGATGTGACATTCAGGGTAGACAACCCTATGTTACTGCTCTTCTGCTGTAAAGTAATTGTCATTTGTTTGTGTTATAGTAAGCATTGACACCTTTTCTGTGACAACATGTGATTTACTGCAATAATATGCTGATGGTTTTGAATCTATATGTGATTAATCATTTATTATTATATTGCATGAGTTTATATATATCCAGTTTGGTTATCAGCTTTATCTTAGAATGTTATAAGGGATGCAGTAATTGCTGAGAAGTAACAGCGATTCCATTATTTTGTACTAGACATTTTTTCCTTTTGTATGCACTAATGAATTCTTCAAATTATTTTTTTTTTCTTTTCAGTGCAAATAGAGACACAGATAAAAGAGTGGCAGAAAAAAGATAAAATGTTTGTTTTGACTAATGCCGCTAAAGAGGTGTTAAAGTGTATTAAGGACAAAAACTGTGTGGTAGTGACAGGAAATCCTGGATTAGGGAAGAGTTTTACAGTACGACATGTGGCTCTGATAATGAAAGGTGAAGGTTATACAGTTATACCTACATGTAGTCCTGAAGAGATACGAAAATACACCGTACCAGGAAGTAAAACACTATTTGTTATTGACGATATAGGTGGACATTATACTCTTAATCAGAAATATGTAGATGATTGGAAACCAATGTTGCCTTATATCACACTACTGTTAGATAACAATTACTGTAAAATTATTGCTACTTGTAGATTACAAGTATTCAAAGATGTAAATTTTAAAACGTTATCAATTTATACGTCAAATCAATGTAATCTTAGTTCACAAGAATTATGTCTAACTTCAGAAGAAAAGTCTAGTCTAGCCAAGAACTATTTCGGTGTTAAGGCTAGAAATGTTAGTAAACTATCAGATAAATATGATTTTTTCCCCCTTCTCTGTAGTTTATATGACAAAGATAAATTTAGAGATTTAAGTAAATTTTTATCCAAACCATTTGATTGTTATAAAGAAGAAGTTGATAACCTTTTCACTGAAGGTGATGAAGGAAAATATAAATATTGTGTATTGGCTCTGTTTGTAATGTTTAATAATAAACTAAGTAAACACCATCTTTCTGGTGAAAATAGTGAAATAATAAAGAATACACTGGATAAATGTAAACTAAATAAAGGTACATCTACAGAGTGTCTAAAAGATGCCCTTGATACATTAGAGGGTACATTTGTTGTCAAAGATGGTGATTGTTATAAAACTATACATGATAAACTTTTTGATTTTTTAGCCAAATATTTTGGAGATAAAATGTTAAGATGTATCATTGATAATTGTACAACTGAGTTTATAAATGAGAGAATTTTCTGGAAAACACCAGATAACCCAGACACTAACATTGACTTTACAATTTATTTACCAGATGATTGTTTAGATATATATATCAGTAGACTTGTAAATGACTGGTCACATGGTAAAGTTGTGAATCTGTTTGTCAGTAGAAACATTAAGTCACCAACATTTGTTGTTAAGTTACTTGATCATATAAAACAACATGACAAATCCTTCCAAGTAAAACTAGCCAAAGTAACAGTAGACAATGGTTATCATGATACTACTTTGTTACGTAGTTGTTTTATTGGTGATGTTAATCTGCCACAGTGGATATTAGACAACACTTTTTATAAAAATATATTGTCAAAATGGTTCTCTGGTAAAAGGTTTGTTAATAAGTGTAGGGAGGATGGTACATCACCTGTTTATATAGCTTGTGAAAAGGGTCATCTGTCCATACTGAACAGATTAATAGTCTGTAAAGCTGATATAAACAAGTGTACTAATGATGGTGTATCACCTGTTTATATAGCATGTCAGAATGGTCATCTGTCAGTACTGGACAGATTAATAGTCTATAAAGCTGATATAAACAAGTGCACTAATGATGGTACATCACCTGTTTATATAGCTTGTCAGAAAGGTAATCTCTCCATACTGGACAGATTAATAGTCTGTAAAGCTGATATAAACAAGTGTAGGAATGATGGTGCATCACCTGTTTATATAGCTTGTTACTATGGTCATCTGTCCATACTGGACAGATTAATAGTCTGTAAAGCTGATATAAACAAGTGTAAAAATAATGGTACATCACCTGTTCATATAGCTTGTCAGGAGGGTCATCTCTCCATACTGGACAGATTAATAGTCTGTAAAGCTGATATAAACAAGTGTAATAATAATGGTACATCACCTGTTTATATAGCTTGTGAAAAGGGTCATCTGTCCATACTGAACAGATTAATAGTCTGTAAAGCTGATATAAACAAGTGGACTAATGATTGTGCATCACCTGTTTATATAGCTTGTCAGGAGGGTCATCTCTCCATACTGGACAGATTAATAGTCTGTAAAGCTGATATAAACAAGTGTACTAATGATGGTGAATCACCTGTTTATATAGCTTGTCAGAATGGTCATCTGTCTATACTGGACAGATTAATAGTCTGTAAAGCTGATATTAACAAGTGTGATAATGATGGTACATCACCTCTCTTTGTAGCTTGTCAGTTTGGTCATGTAAATATATTAAACAGATTATTAGAACATAAAGCAGATGTAAACAAGTGTAGGAATAATGGTGTCTCACCTTTACATGCTGCCTGTTATTTTAATCATATTGATGTTGTACTTGTATTACTGAAGGTTTATAAGAACAACAAAGTAATGATAGATTTATGTGATAAATGGGGACATACACCATTACATGATGCATGTCAACAAGGACATGTACAGATTGTTACAACATTATTACAACATGGTGCCAATCCACATCAATGTAATGATGGAGGTAAATCTCCATTACAAATAGCAGACGACAATGGTCATGTTGATGTTGTTACTGCCATTAAACAATTCTGTAAATAATTTAAGTGTAACAAAAAGGGTAAATCACCATTACAAGTGTCAGACAACAAAGAACATGTTCTGTAACAATGAGTGAAAATCAGTTTTAAATGTTTATTGTGTATTATTTTGCTCCCATTCTGTATATAAATGAAGGTCACATTTCAGAACAATTGATTGTAACCTTTTTATTTGAAACATTGGAACCAATGTGTGACCACTCATTTTGTTCAGCTCTTTATACTGAATAAGAAAATTTATATTTTATTATGATATTTTGAAATTTTTTTTTTTTTGAAATCAAGTTTTTTTTTAAAAACTGAAAAGTTCAAAATACTGATGTAATATTATTCAATATCAATAAAGAACAGAAAACAGTGTTGGTTGGAATGACAATGAGGGGGGGGGGCTAACTTGACAAGTGATTGTATGCAAAAAGCACTATGAATTCAGATATTAAAATTTCCACAGTGCTTCAGTGATGTTGGCAATACATGTGTAGATCACAGTGATGTTGTCAGTACATGTATTGATTACAGTGATGTTGTCAGTACATGTGTAGATCACAGTGATGTTGTCAGTACATGTATTGATTACAGTGATGTTGTCAGTACATGTGTTGATTACAGTGATGTTGTCAGTACATGTGTTGATTACAGTGATGTTGTCAGTACATGTGTTGGTCACAGTGATGTTGTCAGTACATGTGTTGATCATAGTGATGTTGTCAGTACATGCATTGATTACAGTAATGTTGTCAGTACATGTGTTGATTACAGTGATGTCAGTACATGTGTTGATTACAGTGATGTTGTCACTACATGTGTTGATTACAGTGATGTTGTCAGTACATGTCCTTCCGTCCGTCCGTCCTTCCGTCCATCCGTCCTTCCGTCCGTCCGTCCGTCCAAAGTTTATCTCATTTTTCTCAGCTACTGCTGGGCCGATTTATTTAAAATTTGGTATTTGACTTTATATATTGGGGGAATGGGTCGCTTCCCATTTTGGTTGCCTTATGATATCAACCTCCTGTTTGGCGGGACTTGGCCATTTTTTTCCTTTATTGAACATTGTGAAAATTTTCGTCGCACTTTTTTTAGCTACTGCTGGGCCGATTTATTTCAAATTTGGTATTTGACTTTATATAAAGGGGGGATACGTCATCTCCCATTTTGGTCGCCTTATGATATCAACTTCCTGTTAAGCGGAACTTAACCATTTTTTCCTTTATTGAACATAGTTTTCGTCGCACTTTTCTCAGCTACTGCTGGGCTGATTTATTTCAAATTTGGTATTTGACTTAATATATAGGGGGAATGTGTCTCCCATTTTGGTCGCCTTATGATATCAACTTCCTGTTTGGCGAGACTCAGCCATTTTTAACTTTTAATGCGTAAAATGATACGAGGGGGGTATACCTAGCACGACAACGCGTGCAACCTCATGTTAATAATGTGTTGATCACAGTGATGTTGTCGGCACATATGTTGATCACAGTGAATCGTGTCAGCACATGTGTTGATCACAGTGAATCGTGTCAGCACATGTGTTGATCACAGTGATGTTGTCGGCACATATGTTGATCACAGTGAATCGTGTCAGCACATATGTTGATCACAGTGAATCGTGTCAGCACATGTGTTGATCACAGTGATGTTGTCAATACAGTCGTTGTCAGCACATGCATTGATGTCAGTGATTTTGTTACTACATGTGTTGATGACAGTGATATTGTCAATACATGTGTTATTCATAGTGATGTTGTCAATACATTTGTAATTCATAGTGATGTTGTCAATACATGTGTTATTAACAGTGATGTTGTCAATACATTTGTTGGTCACAGTGATGGTGTCAATACATGTGTTGATCACAGTGATGTTTTCAGTACATGTGTTTATCACAATGAAGTTGTCAATGTGTTTATCACAGTGAAGTTGTCAATACACGTGTTGACTACAGTGATGTTGTCAATGCATTCGTTGGTCACGGTGATGTTGTCAGTACATGTGTTGATCAGTAATGCTGGTGCATTTGTTGATCACAGAGATGTTTTGGTACATGTGTTGATCACAGTGATCACAGTGATGTTGTCAGTACATTTGTTGATCACAGTGATGTTGTCAGTACATGTGTGATCACAGTGATGTCAGTAAATATGTTGATCATAGTGATTTTGTTAATACATGTGTTGATCACTGTGATGTTGTCAGTACATTTGGTCACAGTGATGTTGTCAGTAAATGTGTTGGTCAAAGTGATGTTGTCAATACATGTGTTAATCACAGTGATATTGTCAGTGCATGTGTTAATCACAGTAACTCTGTCAATGCATGTGTTAATTATAGTGATATTGTCAGTACATGTGTTGATCACAATGGCGTTGTCAGTTCATGTGTTGATCAAAGTAATGGTGTCAATACATGTGTTGATTATAGTCATGTTGTCAGTTCATATCTTGATCTCAGTGCTGTTCTTAGTACATGTGTTGATCACAGTGATGTAATTACATGTGTTAATCACAGTGATGTTGTCATTAAATGTGTTGGTCACAGTGATGTATTCAATGCATATATTGATTGTATTAGTGATTTTGTTGAAAAACACGTTTGACCGCAGTGATATTGTCAATACATATGTAGATTACAGTGTCTTTGTCAATACATATAATTTCACAGTGATGTTGTCAATACTTTTGTTGATCACAGTGATGTTGTCAGTACATGTGTTGATCATAGTGATGTTGTCAGTAAATGTGTTGATTACAGTGATGTTATCAATACATGTGTTGATCACAGTGATGTTGTCAGTACATGTGTTGATCACAGTGATGTTGTCAATACATGTGTTGATCACGGTGATGTTGTTAGTACATGTGTTAATGACATTGTCTTTGCAAGTGTTGATCTCAGTGATGTTAGTACATGTGTTAATCACAGTGATGTTGTCAGTAAATATGTTTGTCACAGTGATGTTGTTAATATATGTGTTGAACACGGTGATGTTGTCAATACATTTGTTGATAACAATGATGTTGTCAGTTCATGTATTAATTAAAGTAATGTTGTCAATACATGTGTTGATTACAGTGATGATGTTAGTACATGTGTTGATCACAGTGATATTATCAATACATGTGTTATTCATAGTGATGTTGTCAATACATGTGTAATTCATAGTGATGTTGTCAATACATGTGTTATTAACAGTGATGTTGTCAATACATTTGTTGGTCACAGTGATGGTGTCAATACATGTGTTGATCACAGTGATGTTTTCAGTACATGTGTTGGTCACAGTGATGTTGTTAATATATGTGTTGATCACGGTAATGTTGTCAATACATTTGTTGATAACAATGATGTTGTCAGTTCATGTATTGATTAAAGTAATGTTGTCAATACATGTGTTGATTACAGTGATGATGTTAGTACATGTGTTGATCTCAGTGATGTTCTTACTACATGTGTTGATCACAGTGATATTATCAATACATGTGTTATTCATAGTGATGTTGTCAATACATATGTAATTCATAGTGATGTTGTCAATACATGTGTTATTAACAGTGATGTTGTCAATACATTTGTTGATCTCAGTGATGTTAGTACATGTGTTAATCACAGTGATGTTGTCAGTAAATGTGTTGGTCACAGTGATGTTGTTAATATATGTGTTGATCACGGTGATGTTGTCAATACATTTGTTGATAACAATGATGTTGTCAGTTCATGTATTGATTAAAGTAATGTTGTCAATACATGTGTTGATTACAGTGATGATGTTAGTACATGTGTTGATCTCAGTGATGTTCTTACTACATGTGTTGATCACAGTGATATTATCAATACATGTGTTATTCATAGTGATGTTGTCAATACATTTGTAATTCATAGTGATGTTGTCAATACATGTGTTATTAACAGTGATGTTGTCAATACATTTGTTGGTCACAGTGATGGTGTCAATACATGTGTTTATCACAGTGATGTTTTCAGTACATGTGTTTATCACAGTGAAGTTGTCAATACATGTGTTTATCAAAGTGAAGTTGTCAATACACGTGTTGACTACAGTGATGTTGTCAATGCATTTGTTGGTCACAGGTACATGTGTTGATCAGTAATGCTGGTGCATTTGTTGATCACAGAGATGTTTTGGTACAAGTGTTGATCACAGTGATGTTGTCAGTACATTTGTTGATCACAGTGATGTTGTCAGTACATGTGTGATCACAGTGATGTTGGGAAATGTGTTGATGACAGTGATATTGTAAATACCTCTGTTGATCGCAGTGATGTTGTCAGTACATGTGTTGATCACAGTGATGTCAGTAAATATGTTGATCATAGTGATATTATCAATACATGTGTTATTCATAGTGATGTTGTCAATACATGTGTAATTCATAGTGATGTTGTCAATACATGTGTTATTAACAGTGATGTTGTCAATACATTTGTTGGTCACAGTGATGGTGTCAATACATGTGTTGATCACAGTGATGTTTTCAGTACATGTGTTTATCACAGTGAAGTTGTCAATAAATGTGTTTATCAAAGTGAAGTTGTCAATACACGTGTTGACTACAGTGATGTTTTCAATGCATTTGTTGGTCACAGGTACATGTGTTGATCAGTAATGCTGGTGCATTTGTTGATCACAGAGATGTTTTGGTACCAGTGTTGATCACAGTGATGTTGTCAGTACATTTGTTGATCACAGTGATGTTGTCAGTACATGTGTGATCACAGTGATGTTTGGAAATGTGTTGATGACAGTGATATTGTAAATACCTTTGTTGATCGCAGTGATGTTGTCAGTACATGTGTTGATCACAGTAATGTAAGTAAATATGTTGATCATAGTGATGTTGTTAATACATGTGTTGATCACAGTGATGTTGTCAGTACATGTGTTGATCATAGTGATGTTGTCAATGCATGTGTTGATCACAGTGATGTTGGGAAATGTGTTGATGACAGTGATATTGTAAATACCTTTGTTGATTGCAGTGAAGTTGTCAATAAATGTGTTGATCACAGTGATGTTGTCAGTACATGTGTTGGTCACAGTAATGTTGTCAGTACATGTATTGATCACAGTGATGTTGTCAGTACATGTGTTGATCACAGTGATATTGACAGTACATGTGTTGGTCACAGTAATGTTGTCAGTACATGTATTGATCACAGTGATGTTGTCAGTACATGTGTTGATCACAGTGATGTTGTCAGTACATGTATTGATCACAGTGATGTTGTCAGTTCATGTGTTGATCACAGTGATAATGTCAGTACATGTATTGATCACAGTGATGTTGTCAGTACTTGTGCTGATCATAGTGATGTTGTAAATACTTGTGTTTATCACAATGATGTTAATACATGTGCTGATAATAGTGATATTATACCCCCACTCGTGAGTGGGTGGTATATTGGAATACCCTTGTCCGTCCATCCGTCCGCCATTCCGTCCGTCCTTCCCTCCATTCGTCCATCCGTCCTTCCATCCGTCCGTCCGAAGTTTATCTCATTTTTCTCAGTTACTGCTGGGCCGATTTATTTAAAATTTGGTATTTGACTTTATATATTGGGGGAATGGGTCGCTTCCCATTTTGGTTGCCTTATGATATCAACTTCCTGTTTGGCGGGACTTGGCCATTTTTTTCCTTTATTGAACATAGTGAAAATTTTCGTCGCACTTTTTTTAGCTACTGCTGGGCCGATTTATTTCAAGTTTGGTATTTGACTTTATATAAAGGGGGGATACGTCATCTCCCATTTTGGTCGCCTTATGATATCAACTTCCTGTTAAGCGTAACTTAACCATTTTTTCCTTTATTGAACATAGTGAAAGTTTTCGTCGCACTTTTCTCAGCTACTGCTGGGCCAATTTATTTCAAATTTGGTATTTGACTTAATATATAGGGCGAATGTGTCTCCCATTTTGGTCGCCTTATGATATCAACTTCCTGTTTGGCGAGACTTAGCCATTTTTAACTTTTAATGCGTAAAATGATACGAGGGGGGTATACCTAGCACGACAACGCGTGCAACCTCATGTTAATAATGTGTTGATCACAGTGATGTTGTCGGCACATATGTTGATCACAGTGAATCGTGTCAGCACATGTGTTGATCACAGTGATGTTGTCAATACAGTCATTGTGAGCACATGCGTTGATGTTAGTGATTTTGTTACTACATGTGTTGATGACAGTGATATTGTCAATACATGTGTTATTCATAGTGATGTTGTCAATACATTTGTAATTCATAGTGATGTTGTCAATACATGTGTTATTAACAGTGATGTTGTCAATACATTTGTTGGTCACAGTGATGGTGTCAATACATGTGTTGATCACAGTGATGTTTTCAGTACATGTGTTTATCACAGTGAAGTTGTCAATGTGTTTATCACAGTGAAGTTGTCAATACACGTGTTGACTACAGTGATGTTGTCAATGCATTTGTTGGTCACGGTGATATTGTCAGTACATGTGTTGATCAGTAATGCTGGTGCATTTGTTGATCACAGAGATGTTTTGGTACATGTGTTCATCACAGTGATGTTGTCAGTACATTTGTTGATCACTGTGATTTTGTCAGTACATGTGTGATCACAGTGATGTCAGTAAATATGTTGATCATAGTGATTTTGTTAATACATGTGTTGATCACTGTGATGTTGTCAGTACATGTGTTGATCACAGTGATGTTGTGAATACATGTGTTGATCACAGTAATGCTGTCAGTACATGTGTTGATCACAGTGATGTTGTCAGTACATGTGTTGATCACAGTAATGTTGTCAGTACATGTGTTGATCACAGTGGTGTGTCAATACATATTTTGATCACAGTGATGTTGTCAGTTCATGTGTTGATTACAGTGATGTTGTCAATGCATGTGTTGATCACAGTGATAATGTCAGTACATGTATTGATCACAGTGATGGTGTCAGTACATGTGCTGATCATAGTGATGCTGTAAATACTTGTGTTTATCACAGTGATGTTGTCAGTACATGTGCTGATCATAGTGATATTATACCCCCATTCGTGAGTGGGTGGTATATTGGAATACCCTTGTCCGTCCATCCGTCCGCCATTCCGTCCGTCCTTCCGTCCATCCGTCCTTCCGTCCGTCCGTCCGAAGTTTATCTAATTTTTCTCAGCTACTGTAGGGCCTATTTATTTAAAATTTGGTATTTGACTTTATATATTGGGGGAATGGGTCGCCTCCCATTTTGGTTGCCTTATGATATCAACTTCCTGTTTGGTGGGACTTGGCCATTTTTTTCCTTTATTGAACATAGTGAAAATTTTCGTCGCACTTTTTTTAGCTACTGCTGGGCCGATTTATTTCAAATTTGGTATTTGACTTTATATAAAGGGGGAATACGTCATCTCTCATTTTGGTCGCCTTATGATATCAACTTCCTGTTAAGCGGAACTTAACCATTTTTCCCTTTATTGAACATAGTGAAAGTTTTCGTCGCACTTTTCTCAGCTACTGCTGGGCTGATTTATTTCAAATTTGGTATTTGACTTAATATATAGGGGGAATGCGTCTCCCATTTTGGTCGCCTTATGATATCAACTTCCTGTTTGGTGAGACTTAGCCATTTTTAACTTTCAATGCGTAAAATGATACGAGTGGGGTATACCTAGCACGACAGCGCGTGCAACCTCATGTTAATAATGTGTTGATCACAGTGATGTTGTCGGCACATATGTTGATCACAGTGAGTCGTGTCAGCACATGTGTTGATCACAGTGATGTTATCAATACATGTGTTGATCACGGTGATGTTGTCAGAACATGTGTTGATCACAGTGATGTTGTCAGAACATGTGTTGATCACAGTGATGTTGTCAGTACATGTATTGATCACAGTGATATTGTCAGTACATGTGTTGGTCACTATGATGTTGTCAGTACATGTATTGATCACAGTGATGTTGTCAATACATGTGTTGGTCACTGTGATGTTGTCAGTACATGTGATGACCACATTGATATTGTCGGTACATGTGTGGATCACATTGATGCTGTCACTACATGTGTTGATCACAGTAATGTTTTCACTGCATGTGTTGATCACAATGATGTCAGTACATGTGTTGATCACAATGATGTTGTCAGTACATGTGTTGATCACAGTTATGTTTTCAGTATGTGTTGATCACAGTGATGTCAGTACCTGTTGATCACAATGATGTTGTCATTACATGTGTTGATTATAGTAATGTTGCCAATACATGTGTTGACCACAGTGTTGTTGTCAATACATGTCTTGACTACAATGATGTTGTCAGTACATGTTTTGATCATGGTAATGTTGTCAATACATTGGGGACCAAAGTGTTCTTGTCAATACATGTGTTGGTCACAGCGATGTTGTCACTACATATCTAGATCACCTTGATGTTGTCAATACATGTGTTGATCACAGTGATTTTGTCAATACATGTGTTGATCACAGTGATGTTGTCAGTACATTTGTTGATTACAGTGATGTTGTCAATACATGTGTTGATTACAGTGATGTTGTGACTACATATGTTGATCACAGTGATTTTGTCAATACATGTGTTGGTCACAGTGATGTTGTCAGTACATGTGTTGATTATAGTGAAGTTGTCAGTACATGTGTTGATCACAGTGTTGTTGTCAGTACATGTGTTGACTACAATGGTGTTGTCAATACACGTGTTGATTACAGTGTTTTTGTCAATACAAATGTTGATCACAGTGATATGGTCAGTACAAATGTTGATCACAGTGATATTGTCAGTACATTTGTTGATCACTGTGATGTTGTCAATACATGTGTTAGTCAGGGTGATATTGTCAATACATGTGTTGAACACATTGATGTTGTCAATACATGTGTTGCTCAGAGTGATGTTGTCAAATATATGTGTTGTTCACAGTGATGTTGTCAGTACACGTGTCGATCACAGTGATGTTGTCAGTACATGTGTTGATTACAGTGATGTTGTCACTACAAATGTTGATCAGAGTGATTTTGTCGATACATGTGTTGGCCACAGTGATGTTGTCAATACATGTGTTGGTCGCAGCGATGTCAGTACATCTGTTGATCACAATGGTGTTGTCAATACATGGGTTGATTACAGTGTTGTTTTCTGTACATGTGTTGATCACTTTGAAATTGTCAGCACATGTGTTGGTCACAGTGATGTTGTAAGTACATGTGTTGATCAGTTATGTTGTCAGAAAATGAGTTGATCACAGTGATGTTGATAATACATGTAATGATCACAATGATGTTAATACATGTGTCGATCACATTTATGATATCAGTACATAAGACCGTTGATTTTGATCCTGAACGGTTTACATGTAATATTATGGCAAGTATACTAGTTTGATCTTGCTCATTGTCCCTTTTTGTACCATTCTGATTCAGAACAAAACAGTTTTCGTCTCCATGGTGTTGTGAAGTTTCAGCATAGTTTCAGCTCAACTGAACTGTATATTGGTAATGCTGAAGATATGCTGATTTACACAAGAATCATGACGTCATACAAACTACCATTATTCTGTGCCATCTTTCATACAATGTATTCGTATAGTCATATCTGTGAATATTACATGTTCTTGTGAGTATATATTTTTGGTACATAAGATTACATTGTATGGTAATTATTGTAATATTAACTTAATGTTACCGGTTCAATAGTCTATGTTAATTTTTTAGCATTAAATTCATATCAACCGTTAGTTTTGTTACGATATGACACTGTTTATAATTAATTTTATTTGGTTTTGTGTATCAAGTGGTGTTGTACAAATAAATGGTAAAGTATTTTTATGTTTTAAATTCATGCAAAATATTTCGACAATCGTTCACATTTTCAAATTAAGTTAATTTTTTGCACGTTTATATAATATTCTTTATATATCAAATCTGATTACATTAAAAAAAAAACACAGAGAATTCCTTTTCCATCCAAAATTTTGATTTTATTCATCTACACAATTCAAATATGTGTCTGTGCTTTGTGTAAGGAAGTACAAATGTCAGAAAAATTTGTAATTAGGATGAAAGTCTTCCCTTTTGTTTTGAAAAGCTTTGGTTGTTAAACAATTTAAAAAAATGAAAATCCATGTAAGAATTTCCAGTAACATGTGACAGTATTAGCAGGGATCAGTTATCTGTAATTTCATTAGCTGCTCATACACTTTGAAAGCGGAAAATAATAAAATGATTCTCTTTTTATTGCATTTATAGGGATATATGACTCAGAAAATATGATATGAATACACAAAACAAAGGGATAGAGAGTGTTTATGAAATCTGAAGCTCATACCTTCTTAATCTGAACTCCATATTAATAGGTTTTAAGATTTAAAGTTAACTGAATTCTGACTACATTATGTATTATCCTAACATTGGGGCCTTTCTTTTCCTATATAATAACAATGTAAGGTCATTTCATTTTTAATGTATTGTTCATGCATCTGCAATTATTTATTGTGTATTTCCGTAAATGTTTAAAAAATTAAAAATATAACTTTAACTTTTATTCTCTTTTTCTTATATATATATATATAAAAAATCGCTATCCTTCCTAGGATTAATCATAATAAACACTAAAACTGCTTGGAGCTTTCGGCCGCGCTACTGGCCTTCATCAGCATGTTTACTTTGTACAAGACGTAACAATGGGTAAATCAAACAATATGCATAGTGACGTTACAAATATAGTGAACAATGAAGAAGTGAGACTAGTAAAAGAAATAGAATACAAATAGAAATGGTAAATAAGGTAAAAATAAGG